>JAHREE010089361.1:0-10344 GCA_033628505.1 Tringa tobata | reverse complement strand
GGAACCCCAGACTGAGGGCTGAGCCCTGCAGGGTTTTAGGCGGATGCACTAATTCATCACCTCCCCCAAGTGGGAAATGCTCTGCTGTAGAAGGCAGGATGTCTACGGAGAGGCACTGTTTGCAGTGCAGAATTCACTTAAAGGCTTTTTTTTTTCCCCCCTGGACATCCCTACACTTCCCCTCAGTCCCCTTTGCTGTGCGCTTCTTTACCACGGAGGGCAGCAGTGCTCTCAGCCTGCCCAGGAATTCATTCCTTCAGCAGGGAGAATCCCACTGAGCAGCCCCTCACGCTGAGCCATGTGCTGGGGACAGCAGTGCCCAAAAGGCAACATCATGGTCTGCTCTTTGGAGCAGCAGGGAGAGGGGGCTTTGGGGAAAGGTGCTGGGGTCTCTGTGCCCGTGGGCACACCCCGAAAGGGAAAACGTCAGTAGCTGCATGAAAACCCATGGCCCCAGGCACTACATTGGATCTCATTTAACTGAGCCACACTAGAGATGCTCAATGCCCGAGATTCATTTCTCATGATCCTCCCACAACTGGCTGTCTGCTGGGCCGGCCTGGCCGGGCGGATCCGAGCGCTCTTCAGTTACCTGGCTGCTGGAGAGAACAGCGTAGGGTCCCTGGGGGTCGGCTGGTCTGTCGGCGGCGCGGAGCAGCTGGGAGAGCTGGTCTATGATGCCCAGGCCCCGGATAAGGTTCTCACGCTGCAGAAGAGCATCTACTCTTTTCTTCTCCTCGTTTTCCACGATATCCTGGGGTCTCATAGAGTCGTACTGCACGCGCCGCATCTTAGGAAAGACAGACCTGAGTTACAGCACAGTCACAGCTCTGGTAACGCACCAGAGAGACGAGGCCTCCATGCCCTGAAAAGAATTACAGACTTGGGGTGGAGTGGGACGAAGATCCCAGTGGGAACCACATCAGTGAAGGGGCAACACTGGTCCTTGCGAGAACCTCCCAGCACAAGCTGCCAGCACTGTGGGCTCCACAAAGGGGAGTCCAGCCTCGTAGTTGCGTTCCCTGGGGGACACCCACAGCCCAGCACTGTTCCCAGAGCCACATTATGGCCTCTGAGGGCCCCATGGACAACCACTGACGGGAGCGAGGTACCTTTCTATCCCAAATCCTGGTGCTTCTATAGGTGAGGCGGGTTGTAGGAGCTGTGCCTTTATTACGGATCTGGGATTTCTCCCCAGCTGACTCTCCAGGCAGGTCTTCTTTCCTCTCCGTTTTCTGTTTCCTGGTAATAGCTTTCACCTTTTCTTTTTTCAGGCGAATTTCCTCCAGTTGATGCCTGCCGTGGAACAACAGTCTTGGTCACTGGTTCAGTAAGAGGCATAATAACAAAAGGCTATTACAGAGCCTTCAATCCCAGGACATTTCATTGCAGTCAGAAGTTCTGTAGTGAAGAGACCATAATAAAAGTGTGCCAAGATGGGCCAGGAGTGCTTTTAAAACAGACTCTCACTGCTGTAAGAAATGCCCTTGAATTAGGCTGTGCCTGCCAGAAGGGTGGAGGGCACCTGCACCATGGTGCCTCTGGAGTCCAAAAGTCAGTGGAATATTGCATTTTCAAAGCTGCCTGCAACAGGAATTTGCTTTGCTGCGGTGCCGTAGCACATGCAGCCGCCCCCTACTCCAGCTCCCACCAGCTCCCATACATCCCTTAGGCAGCAGAATCCTCCCCAGGAAGGGATGAGAAGCGAGCGGACTCTGTGCCACCCCTGCAAGGAGCAGGCTTCCCGCGGGAGCAGCCTACCTGGCACACTCCTCCCTTGCCTTGGATGACACCGTTTCATGGAAGAGGGAGCAGCTCTGCTTGAAAAACGGCTCATACTTCTCTGTTCCACACGCCGGGTAGATGCGCCGGTAACCGCCCAGGTGGGAGTCCTCGTACTTCTCCGCCTGGGACAGCCAGGCAGCCTGGCTGCTCTCCAACCCCTCACGTCTGCAAACAGGGGGAAAGCATGGGGAGCTGCCATAGGAGGCTCCAGGGGCTGTCCTGGCTGAGGGACAAGGGCCTCGCTGGCACTTTCCCCTGTCTTTCCCCATTTGGGAGCCTGTTTAATGTGGGTGCACTGCACGGGACCAAAGCAACCCACGCTTCTCCATCCTCTACCTGTAGAGTGCTGGTGAAGTGTTCACAGATCTCTTCCCTACTGCCCAGGCTCACACCCTGTCCTTCTCACCCAACTAACTCAGTTACTAGAGAAGTTCAGTTAAGATGTGCCTGTTCCTATCTGCCACCTTTGCCCACTGTTGGGAGCTCTCCTCGCTCGGGGGAGCTGGGAGCAGCCGAGCCTGAGGGACATGCAGAGCTCAGGGCTAACATGCTCTGCGTCTCCACCCCAGTCATCTCAGGTCTCTAATTGAAACGGGAGCTGGAGGGAGCTCCTGCCTCGCTCTGTGTGGCAGGAAAACTCAGGCAGCTGGCTCATCACGGCCTCGAGAGGCCATGTGGATGAATTAATCATGAAAGGACATGCAGACAGAGAACAGGGGGAAAACTCAACCCCGGGAAAGGAACCCTGGCATGACAAGGAGGCACAGCCTGATGGGGATGACTCCGTACAGGGCCCAGAGGACCAGGCACCTCAGATCTCCAGTGCTCAGAGACAAGCCCTGGCTTTACCTGCAGGATGCAGATGGCTTGGGTGATCTTTCCTCAGAGGCCATGTGGTGCCATGGCCTCTAGAAGCTTAAATTTGGAGAGAGAGCCTTGGCTTAACCCTGCTCTTTTCTCCCTAGGGACTGCAGCACTATGGGGAGGAGCAGTACCTGGATGCACGGAAAGCCTGGTGGCCCTGCAGGAGCCGTTCCTTTGCCCACTGTTTGTCCTCCTCCAGCACCCTCCTTTTGTCACAGGCATCCACATTTATCAGCTTGATGGTGTCACAGAGCAGAGCGTCCTTCACCTCGCAGTCCAGGCGAGAGTCCGTGGTGAAGCTGGGAGAGTGGTTCACCTGCCAAAACAAGCAACTGATCCCACCCGGCATCTCCCTGCAGCCCCAGTCTGCCCCACCGCACGCTGCCCACGGATGTTGCTCCCTCTAACAGCCACAGAAAGCAGAACACTGCAGGCAGCATCAGGTTCTGTCCCGCAGTGTAATGCCCACAAGAGCTGCACGTCACTCAGACCCACACCCCGTGGGATGACAGCCGTGGGGCAGCGGTCACAGACTCAAGAGGCTGTTAGAGGGCAAAGAGTCCTTCAGGAAACTCTCTGCTGTTAGAGAGGCTGTACAGGGAATGGGCTCTTGGGTCCTGAGCTTGCCTCGCCTACAGCAGGTTGTTTGGCTACTTGTCTTCATAGCCTGATTAATTTTGCAAACGAGGTGGCCCCTCTTTAATCAAACGTGTTCTGTTCATCCCCCCACCCCTTGTTCTGGAGCCTCCCCCAGACAAGCCAGCTCTCTGATATCTGCTGCTTTCAGAGGTGCTTCAGCACAGCAGAGACTCCCTCCTCACCTCTAGCAGCCACGGCTTCAACCTTCTGTCCAGCAAAATATCAAAGCCCAGTATCTCAAAGCAGGCACAGCCAGTGGTGTGGTTCGGGAAGCAGCTTTGGTAATTGTGCTTCACAACAGGGTGAGCTGAAATAAGAGTCTTTATAATAATATCTTCAATATCTTCCCAGAGCTTTGTGGTGTTGTAGCTGTTATCCATCATCCAGGCATTCAGGGTGGACAGTTTCCTGCATGGAGGACAGGAGATGGTAAGAGCTGATCTGTGACACCACATTTGCCCCAAGAAAGATGGAAGTAAAGCGTCCCAAATGCAGCTTTCCTGAGGGCCATGCACAGGGCATTGTGGTACCTGGACAGGACAATACCTCTTACTGCCCATCGTGTCATCTTGGACGAAGTTCTCATTACGTTTGTTGATGGCATAATTAGTCAAATGCATGCAGATATCACCCTGAGAGAGGAACCACAAGAGACTTTCATTTACTCCTAACCACAGAGCGTAAACAGAAACAGCCCCATTAGCACTAATCCAGCCACCAGCTTCGCCCGCTCCTCTCTCTCTGCTGTGTGGTGACCTGCAGCAAGGACTGAATTGTGCTGGTGTTTCCTCTCCAGCCAATGTTGGAGCTACCAGAGCTCTGCCCCCTCCACACCTCTCTCCTCCTCTCTGGGGGACAGCAGAGGGGTCAGCTCCACAAATGCCCTTCCAGCCACGGCCTCAACACTAAACAAGGAGCTCCTCAGGACAGAAGCTGCAGCAAATTTCTGCAGATTCTTCCTCTTCTTTTATTCACCCATATCTCTCCAAGACACACACGTATGGGTGGGAAGGAGGGCACATACAGCTCTGGGAGAAGCGGGCAGACAACTGAAACGTGGGGTATCTCTCAGGGTATCAGCCCATGATGGTTGCACAGCCATCCAACAACACAGTCCACCTTCTGCTGGGATCTTACAGGTTACAGATCTCTGCTTGGAGATGGGCACAGCCAGACCCTGCCCCTTGCCTTCCCAGTTCCCCTCCCTGCCTGTCCCAGTACCACCAGATAATCCCCAGGCCCCTCTTTTCCACCTGAAGTGCAGGCAGACAAGGAACTGTAAGGACTTGAGAATGCTCATAAAGGGAAGAAGCAGTAGGAGTGTTGCCCAGAAATGCCATGGAGTCTCTGTCCTTGCAGGTTTCTAACACCTGATGGGGTGAAACCCCAACAAACCAGATCTGAATTTATTGCTGACCCAGTTTTGAGCAGAAGGTTGGACTCAAGATTTTCCAAGGTTCCTTCCAAGTGACACAACTCCATGATTCTGTGATAAAGCCAGTAAACAGCCCAAACATGGGGCCTGGGAGTAGATCTACTGCAGGCACTCCTGAAATGCCTCCTGTGAAGAGGAGGTACAGAGGGAGGAGAGAACAGGAGAGGAGAGAACTCAGTCCCATGAGACCCACTAGCCCCTGTCTTTTCAGGGTCTGGAATGCTTCTACGACAAATTGGGAACTAAAACCTACAGGTATTATACTAGTGGTTTTGGAAACTTCCCTTTTTTTACCAGGTTCCTGCTGCTGGGGTCGATGTACCTCATGGTGGCAAACCGGGCCAGACCCTCCTTGTAGACAAAAATCCTCAGTGGGTCACAAGACGTGACCAGCACATAGATACGCATGTCGAATTTAAATCCGTCAATCAGGAAAGGCTGTGAGGAAAAAAAAAAGGCAGGAGCAAGCATGAGATAAAGAAACGTGGCTAGGCATGTGGCCAGCTCCTCGCGGTTGGCTGCTCCACCTGCACAGCTGCACCTGAACACTGTGCTCCACCTGCACAGTGTTCCTCCTCAGCAGCAAGGAGAAAGGCAGGCTTTCGCCATGCCACCCCCGTGCCCCTGGAAGAAGACGTGGGGTAGGGGACACAAGGAGCATGCTGGAAGAGCTGGGAGGCTGCAATCCTCTACCTGCATTTCAAGACTGTCCCTGTTACCTTAGTGATGTACTGCTGACAGATCATATGCTCTCCGTGTTTGATCTCCTCTGGATTGCGTGTGATGAAGATGCCTCTCCCCTGGCAGCCACTGTCAGGCTTACAGATGAATGTTCTGTTTTTCCTCGCACGCCTGTAGGCCTGGAAGTCTCCGTAGCTGTGCAAGGAAGGGGTGACTGTTAAAAGCTGCAAAAAACCAGCTCCTGAATTCTCTTGTAACAGCGAGTTACGGCAGCTGTGGTGCTGGGGGCCAGTACAGCCCAAACTCCTGTAGCAGAGGAATAGTACAGCTATTCCTGACCTACATCGGTTATACATTAGTCCTTGTGTGGCCAAAGCTCTCCTGGTTCCACTTTCTACTTGCACACATCTCCACCTCCACCAGGAGGTTCATAGGAAGGGGTCACCTCTGTGCAGACAGGAGCCTGTGAGATTTTGGCTCTGCTGCCACAGAGAGAGCAGGAGAAAACAAACAAGCCCTGGCTACAGAGGAGGGAGTCATAAGTCTCTACATCCCCTTTCACATCAGCCCACCAAGCAGTAAGCGGGCAGGAGGCCACGGCTGAGCGTTCTGCGCAGGGCACAGGGTCTCACGAGCTCAGCTCCCCTGTCTCGTTACGTGGCTGATCTTCAGGAGCGACTCCAGCAGGAGTGTGGTGCTGTGAAGAGTCCAGCCCACATCCCAATTGATTATTTTGCTGGAGATGGAGAAGCACTGTCACTCTGGTGGGCACCACATTTAAGGAAAGAGAGAGGCAAACAGGACAAATCCAAGAAAGCAGTGCAAAGAGCAGACAGAGGCCAGGAATTTCAGCCTGGAAAGAAAGATAAGAGAACCAGGTCCATCTTCTCCAGAAATGGGAAAACTGAGTGGGCACATGGCAATAGCCTTCCTGGACGTGACACACTATTAGCAAAACACAGCAAACCACCCTTCTCCAAGGCCAGTGCAAACGAGAGAATACTGAAGTGCTGATATTTCAGCAAAGGGCAGATATTAAGGAAATCATTCTAACTGTGAGGATAGTGCAGCTACAGAGTAGGTGACAGGAGCCCTACTTCGAGGTTTTCAGGAAATAGTAAGAATAAAATCTGTCTAAGAATGAGTATCTTGTCATCCTTATGACCACCCAAATTGCTCTTTGGCCTCTTTCAGCCAGGTTTCTATCATGGCTTGCCTGTATATGATCAGAAAAGGCAGGCCTTCTGCGCCAAAGCTCGAGTCATTTGGTGATGGTTTACAGACCCACACTTCCCGCTTGCCCACTGTCCCCGGGCTTTCTGGATCCCCCCAGGTTTAGCCCACTGGCACGCAGCCTGCCTGGCAGCGAGACACACATCACAGAGGACACCATCCCATGGGCTAATGCCGTCTAACAGGAATTAAAAATGTGTGAAACTAGAAACACGTGTCCTCTGCCCCTTCAGTTCCAGGGAAGGTCACAAAGGCCCAGAGCAAGACACAAGATCTCAGAGAGGGGCCCCCCATCCCAGCCCCGGCTCCCCGCTTCCTAATTCCATAATGTTCTCGGCTGCATTAACGCGCGTCACTCACTCAGCAGGCAGGCACCAAGTGCGGGGAAATATATTGTACTCCTTGGGGAAGAGCCTGAGCATACGGTTAAGGTTGCGAGCCAATAAGTCCTTACGGCAGATCTCTATCATGCCTGGAAAATGGTTGATTTTCTGAAAGAAGTGCAGACGAGAAACAGAATCAGCACAGGAAGAGCAGGGGTCCTCCTCGAGACCCGAGGAAAGCCCGGGTGCTGGGAAACCAGCATGCAGAATGGGAAGCGGGGCCTGCAGTTGCCTTGACCGTCTGCTGAGGGACAGGATTACGCTACAACTGCTTTATCTGAACTTCACCCACGTGATTTATCTGCTCGTTCCATTGCTGCCCTGAGGCTCCCCCTGCCTGGAATATCACAGCGCCAGGAAGGGAGCCGTTTGTCATCAAGAACCATTTATTTCACGCTACGTTAAAGAGGTTGGCAGCTTTCCAGTTCACACTGCTCTCTGCCAAAGCGCTGCTGATTGCACTCTACCAGCGACAGAACAGAAGCAGAGGGGAGACCTTCTCGCTCTCTCCAACTCCCTGAAAGGAGGGTGTAGCCAGGGGGGGGGAATCGGTCTCTTCTCCCAAGGAACAGGCGATAGGACAAGAGGAAACGGCCTCAAGTTGCACCAGGGGAGGTTCAGATTGGAGATTAGGAACAATTTTAACACGGAAAGAGTTCTTAAGCCTTGGAATGGGCTGCCCAGGGAAGTGGTTGAGGCACCATCCCTGGAGGGATTTAAAAGATGGGTTGGCATAGTGCTTAGTGACATGGTTTACTGAATTTCACTGAATTTTTAGAGTTGGAAGGGACCATAGAGGTCATCTAGTCCAACTCCCCTGCTGAAGCAGGATTGCCTAGAGCATGTTAGAGATGCTCTAAACTGTCACTGTTTAGTGACAGTTTTTATCAGAGTTACGCTGATGACCTTAAGACACTAGATGACACTAGATGACCTTAAAGGTCCCTTCCAACCCAGACAGTTCTATGATTCTAAAGGCCTGTGAACCTGCACCCTCTGGAACCGATGCAGAGCATGGGGCATGGGTGCTCGTTTGGCTACTTCACTTCTGCTCCGTTCTGCAACACATTGTCCCACTCACGGCCCCCTCTCACCCTCCCTCCTGAGCTCTTCTTGCCGGGCAGCCTGGACATGGGGCTATTTACCTGAAACCGCTTCATTTTCATGACGCGCTCCAGGGAGACCGAGTAGTCCGTCCAATACACTGTCCACTCCTCGTTTTCTCCCACTTCCTTCAGCCCGCAGCACCGCGCCGCCCGCCGCACTGCACCAAAGCGTATGACAAGGGGCAGAGGACACACGTACCAGCGACTGCTCAATCCCCAGAGTGATCTGGGATGGAGCGTGGAACAAACCTCTCCAGGCTGCAACTCCACTCTGAGGTGCAAGGTATTGGCAGGACCCCTCCAGGAGGTGTCAGAAACACAAGCTTTACCCCATGAAACTGCCCCCAGCCTCTAGCTGCAGGTACAGGGAGCTACCAGCCCCCGAAGTCCACCTGCCTTGGGGTCCAGAGCACCTCCTGGACTACAGCAGGCTTGAATCCGCCGTGGGTCTGACACCACACAGGCAGATACAAGTCTTCTGAAGGTATTTAGTTTCATCTTCCAAATCAAAAGCTATTTGGCAGCAGAACACAGGAGCTCTGGAGCAGAAGGTCGCTGCTGGGATGGTTTGTGTTAGTGCCAGTTCTGAATTTGGCCTCTCACGGGACGGGGGAGGTGACGAAGGTCAGTGCACGCTAGGAACTGTCACGAAACAGGTCTGGTTCCTGGGGCGCCTGTGCTGCCACACCACCTCCTGCCGCGGGTCCCCATCCACCTCCCGTCACCAAACTGCCCCAGCACGGCCCGGGCCAAACACGCAGCGCCTGTCCCTCGGGAGAAAAACTGCATTCCTTGTGCAGCTGACCAGGCTGTGACCTTCAGCAGCACACACGTGGTTGCACTGCTAGAATGGTCATTAGCAAATTGGCTAATAACGTCCATTAAAAGCGAGGAGTCTGTTCTTTTAAGATACAGTTTGTGGCAGCAAAGAAGAGCAAGACAGGAGATGGGACCAGCTCCCTGGAGCACGTCACCGGAGATAGATGGCAAAGGGAGAGGTTCCAGGTACCAACCCTGCACATTCCATCACCGGCTTTACGCTACACAGTTGACAGCTCTCATGTCATCTCCCCAAGCATTGTAACTGGCCCTAAGTAGCCCCTTATCACCAGTTTTAGCAGATGTATGGCAAACGCAGACCCAAGGGAGGGCCAAGGCTTGCACTGCTGTTGAACATTTTGTTTCTCCTCAAACCAGAGGGTACCTCAGTCCTAACCAGCGAGGGTGGTGAGGCACTGGCCCAGGCTGCCCAGAGAAGCTGTGGCTGCCCCATCCCTGGAGGGGTTCAAGGGCAGGCTGGATGGGGCTTGGAGCAACCTGCTCTGGTGGGAGGTGTCCCTGCCCATGGCAGGGGGGCTGGAACTAGATGGTCTTTAAGGTACCTTCCAACCCAAACCATTCTAACTGTGACAAACTCCGTACTTTTCACAGGGGCCCAAGTCAAAGTCGCTTGCAACCAATAAAAACATAAGCCAAAAGTGACCCTGCAGTGTAAACGGGGTACCAGTGCTCCTCCCTGGCTGTGCGGACACCCAAGGAGCTTGCCCCTGGGACTTACCGCTCTCGTACTTGCAGCTGGTCAGGTTGATGGAGGGAACGCTGGAATGGAAAGAGAGAACAGAAGAGCTGCTCAGCCAGGAACCGGGGCCCAGGCACAGGCGGGAGGGAGGGGGGACAAGGGCAGCTCCTGCACACAGGGGCACACAGCTCCCTCTCTGCAGGGCTAACGGGCAAGCCTGATCCGGAGCCTCCAAGCCGTGAGGGACATGGCAGAGGGGTCCTGAACACGGAGCCGCCCTTGGAGGCGTCATGCTTGGGATTATTGGGGCAATTTAAGGGAAAGAGCGTTTATTTTCCGATTCAGAAAGCCCCTGGGGGCGGAGGCGGAGTGGGCCCGGCAGGGCAGCGCCCCTGGGCCAGGAGCAGGCCCGGGCACGGCGAGGAGGGCAGGGAGGCGTTCAACGGGGGCAGGGGGGCCGGGCCCGCGGGCTAAGGGCAGACAGACACACAGGCGGACAGACAGACTCCCCGGGGCCTGGCGGGACACGGGCACAACGGCCCGGGAGGGGGCAGGAGCGGCGGGGCCTGTGCCGGTGGGGGGGGTAGGAGGGGGTGCGGCCTGCTGGGCCCGCCTCCCGCCCCGCACTCGCCTGCGCTTCCTCCGCCTCTTCCGCGGCTCGGGACCGGGGGAACCGCCGGGAGGAGCGGGTTGGGCCGG
>JAHREE010089341.1:0-12252 GCA_033628505.1 Tringa tobata | reverse complement strand
TGGTTTAGTGATTTTTATTGCTCTTTTTTTTTTTTTTTGTCAGAGTTAGGTTGATGGTTGGACTAGATGATCTTTAAGGCCCCTTCCAACCTGGATGATTCTGTGATTCTATGATTCTATCTCCTCGTTAGTTAAAGCTCCTGGTGGGCAGCTGAGGCCAAGTGCTGTTGGAATAGGACCAAGCAACTCCGCTTGGGAAAGGCTCGGTGAAGCGCCCAGAGTCAGCAAGTGAGCAAAACCCATTCTGTGTAAAAGCTGCCTCTGAACCTGGTGGTATTGGTCGGGTGTCACCTCCATCCTTTGGGGGTGTCTGCCTTTTGCAGTGGGTAAAATGTTCCCATTTTTGGCCCAGGCACTAGTCAGCTCGCTGTCCCAGCGCTGTCGGAATTGGTAAGGCATTGCAGCATCCTCTGTGGGGAAAAGTGTTGTGTCAGTTGAAAAATGTGCTCTGGAAAGCAGAGTTTTTAGGTGGGTGATACATTATCGCCCCAGGAAGGATGTGGGAGCTGGAAAGTGAGGGTCCCTGTTATCCCTTTCGGTGATTTATGTAGCTTTCCCCCACCCTACGATATTAGCAAGACTTGTTTTTCCAAGCCCCAGCACGGAGGGGAGTTATCACCGTCCCGAAAACGGGGCTGCCCAACACAATCTCTGCCGAGGAGACCGACCGAGCCTGGGGGTGGGAGAAGGCTCTGCCTCCTCCCCGGCTCATCCCACTGCTCGAAGCACAAACCCTGGAAACTGGAGGGGAGAAAGCCACAACAATGGGCCTTTTCTTCCCCCTGGGGAACGGAGCTGCATCCCGTCCCGGCGCGGGGGCTGCTCTCCCGGTGCCGCTGTGTCAGCAGTGAGGCATGAGGAGGTTATTCAGCCCCCGTGGCACCCCGTGGGCAGCTGTGTCTTCTCTTCACAGAGTGTCTTCTCTTGCTTTTCTCTCTTAGGGGCAAGCTTTAGCGCTTGCTGAGGAAGAAATAACGTCTGTTGGTTCATTGCTGTTGTCATAGTGGGTTTTTCTCTACATTTTTATCCAGAGTCCAGAGCCTAATACAGCTTCCTAGTGTCTCAGCCGCTGAGGGCAGGGAAACTGAGGCACTGAGAGCTCTCTGCCTGGTGTGGGGATGGAGCAAGGAGAGATGGAGCTCTTTGTGCCGGGCTCAGTTTGTTCCCCTTTCCTGGTGGGGTGACAACCACTGCCCTCAGGTCCAGAGGCTCCAGGAGACCCATTTCTTTGTGCTTAGAAAACAGTGACATTTTACTGGCTCTTTCCTTCTGGAGTGATGTCCAGGCTGGTGCAGAGGGGACATTTTCCCTTGGGGTGGAAAAGCACCGTGGAAGCCCTGAGCACACCGGGCTGTGGGGAGCAGTGCCACCAGCGAGGAAGGGGCAGTAGCTGTTGGTTGTGGCCAGGTTTTGAATCGGAGCTCTGCTTGCTCATCATTATTGCCTGCATTGAGTAAAAACTGATGTAAAGCTGCCAGTTCCCTGGGCTGAGGGTGCTTCGTGCCAACCGTTCCTTTGTGTTCCTCTGGGGAACTCGTCGTGCCCAGAAGCCAGGCTGGGATTTGGCCAGGCTCTTGTCCCTGGGCTGGGGAGGTGGCAGAGGCGATGGGGGCGGCTGGGGGGGGGTACAATTCCTCTGTAACAAGCCTCAATTCATACCCCATCCCTGCAAGCCCTGCCAGCTTGCTGGAAGGACTCGTGTCCTGCTGCTTCAGCCTGTTGTAGATTTAAGGGGACTGGCTGCTTTCCTCCAGCGCCGGAGGCTGCAAAAAGGAAGAGAGCATGTGTTTGCTTTGTGCTACCAGTATTTTTTTTTATTTTTTTTTTTCTTGTGACACTTCAGCAGAGCTGTGGGCAAGTGACAGTTTCCATTCGGTTTCTCTTTCCAGCTCCAAACCGCTCTCACAGCCTGCTCACACCCGCTGCTCTGCTCCGTGTGTCCCCCTCCCCGGTCCCCCGCAGGCTGCGATGCTGCGGGGGAACAGTCACATCCCTCAGACCCGGTAATTTTGCAAGTGAATCAGAAGACGCCTGGGAAGGTTTGCGTGGGGGGGTAACGAGGAGGAGGAGGAGGAGGGAGGAAGAGCTGGTCGCCCTTTAAGCGCAGCCCCGTTACATCACTTGCCAAGAGCCTTGGGCTCTTTCAGCCGGAGCCAGATCCGCTGTTCCCGCCGCAGCACCCGTCACCCTTAGCAACAGGCATCTCTGCACCGTTGCCGTGGGAACGGCAGGCGGATAATGGCAGGACAGCCCCCACCTTGCGCATCTCCCACCCCCGGGGAGAGGGCAGATGCCTCTCCTGCCTGGCGTGGGCTGGTCTGTGCGTCTCCTCGGCTTGCGCTTCCCCACGCCAGAGGTCCAGCTTGTGGTGGGGCCTCTCCCCAGGGATGTTCATTTGTCCCCCCCCAGCTCCCTGCGTGGTGCTGGTTCTCTCCAGATGCCTCCCCGTGTCTGCTCCAGAGCCAACTCCCGTTTCTGTAGTGCTCAGGGTACCCCATGGCTATTTAAGGGAGGAGAGTGACTCTCTCCAGGATTTATCATTAACTAGCGAGGGCTAAAACCTCTCCGAACAGTGGCCACTGCAAGCTGGGGCGGGGTAGCCCTTCCCTGGGTCCTGCTTTTGCTCTGGGCTGGGAGCCACTGCTGTGCCTGCGGTGGTTTGTTCATCGAGCTGTGACTGCAGGCTCACGCTGGCAATTTTCTGCCCTTTCTGCCCTGCTGCCATCTCTGCCGGGGCTCCCCGTGTCCCTAAAACACAGGTCGTCTCAGTAGGTGTGTGCCTACCCCAGGGGGGATGGTCCTTGTCATCAGCTCTGCCTTCCTGGGGTAAAATCGTGGTGTCCTTCCCGCTTTGCAGGCAGGGAATTGCCTTGGCTGGTGACGGGCAGCCGGGCTGCGACAGGGATTTGGGGCTGAGCTCAGCATCCTGAATTCAGCCCGGGCTGAGGAGGGCAGGAGTGGCAGGGGGCTCTGCAGCTCGCTGTGCTGGTGGTGTGGTGAGCTGTCCCCATATCCCAGCTCCTTCTACGCTCCACTGTATGGAGACACAAATAATTCATGCTTTCTGGGCTCAGAACTTTCTGTCTCTGCATTATTTATTCACCCTTCAAGCTTCCTCCTCTTTTTTTTTCTTTTTTTCTTTTTTTTCCTGCCGTGGCTCCTGTTGGAAGGAGCTTGGCAGCAGCGTGTTCCGGGTCTCAATGGGGACAGCCATGCTCTGCATGCGAGATGCGCAGGGGAGACCACAGCTCAGCCTCTCTGGCTGGGGAGGGGGGGATACAGACAACTTGGCAGAGCTTTCTGGGGCCAGTGCTTCCAGGTCCGAGCAGCGCTGGGAAATTCAGCACCTTAGAACAGAGCGCTTTTAGGCTGGGACAATGCTTGGAGTGGAATCCTTTGAAAAATCTGCCGCAGAGAGGGGCTAAAAGCCAGCCCCGGCGCTGCCTGGGGACAGCTGGGGCCTTAATATAGCCCTTGAGCATCAGGGAGCCCAGCGCGGCTGCAGAAAGTGCTGACCTGGGGCAGGGTACGGTTACTTTGCAGGCATTTTGTTTTCATCTCCGGCTTATCTGGTCTCTCCCCCCGGGGGCCTTTGGGTGTTATCTGTGTTTTTCGGGCAGCGCTGGTTCCCTCCCGGACCTTGAGCAACGCTTCCCCCGCTCCGGCTGCTCCCCTGCAGCCCTGGCCAGGACTGCTGGGCTCTGTCACGCTCGTGATGAGGAGCAGGAGCAGTGCCTGGCATTGCTCAGCTGCCACCGAGGGGAAAACATCCGTGCCCGGAGCCCCAGCTGAGCCGGGGGCAGGTTGGGCAGTGTGGCATCGCTCCCCGGCACACGGGGCGTGCAGCATCGCTCCCAGGTGAAGGGTGGCCTCAACCGCCCCGTTTTACTGCTTAACTCTGGGGTTTTGCTTTCTCTGGGCTTTCCCCCTTGTCCCCGGCCTCGGTGGCCCAGCTCTCGCTGCTACAGAGGGCTGCCTGGTGCTCGCCGTCCTCGGGAGCCGGGGGAACTCGGGGTGAGGAGGTTTCGTTCTGATTTAGCACGAGCGATCTGCGGGACTGCGCGTCCTCCCTTCCCTCGCTTTGGCCATATTTGGGGAGGCTTTGCCTCCTATTTCTGACTCCCAAGCAGTGGGAGGGGGTGCCACAAACCACAGGGAGGGGGGAGGAAACCAGCAGCTGGTCAGCTGTTTTGGCGTTTTTGACCTGGTACCCCAGCCTTCACTGACTCGTTACCTGCAAATCTGGTCCCCTCCAGCGCTGGTCACACACACTGGGGGGGTCTCCTGCCGTGCTGGTTGGGGGGCAGCAGTAGCCACGTGTTTGGGGCTCTGCAAAGCCTTCACTTCCTCAGTTGAAAAGCTCTTTCCTGAGAGCTGGCAGCGCTGCAAAGCCCGTGTGCTCAGGGTAGTATTGGTACAGCTTCCCCCTCTGGGTTTCCCTGTGCAGATAGGACTTGATTTTTATTTTATTAGCTATTATCGACTCCGTTCTGCAAAAGCCAGCTGTGCTCAGCACTGCTCCTGGAGCGAGGGGGATGGAGCGGTGCCCAGACTGTAGGACACATCCCATCGGCTTCTCCCCTCTCCGCCGGGCTCTGCTTTCACAGGTCTCCACCCTGGCCTGAGCAGAAGGGGCTCTACCTTCATGTTTTTCCCCATTTCGGGCTCTCTCTGGAGCCTCTTTGACCTATTTGTGCTGTAAAGAAAGCTGGAAAAATGGGGTTTGTAGCCTGTTTTTGCCCTGTCTGGTAACGCAGGCAGCATTCAGAGCTCCAGTCTCTCGGAGATTCGGTGCTCTCTGCCCTGAGCTCCCCAGGACCCATCTTTTTGCCCCGTGTGACAATACCCCTCCCTTCTCCTTGCAGCCCTTTGGGGAGTGGTGCAACTTGCAGCCCAAAGATGCTGCCAAGATGCCTGAGAGTGCCTGGAAGCTGCTTTTCTACACATTATCCTGGTCGTATGGCATCTACCTGCTCTTCTTCACCGACTACCCCTTCTTCTACGACCCACCGTCTGTCTTCTATGGTACAGTAAGAGCCAGGGAGAAGTGGGTATGGGTTAGGATGTCCAGGTTGATAGGATGGCAGGGTTGAATGAGGGATGGGGAGTTGGAGTGAGGAAGAGAGAAGGCTGAAGCCCTAAATTGCTTTTTCTGTGATGCTGTAGGTGCAGAAAGGGCTCAACAGGCTGTCCCCGATTATTTGGTTACAGAGAGTCACCTAGTGGCTACTGCAGACAGCTGGGATGTGCCAGCGACGGAGGGGAAGGGGATGGGGAGTTAAAGTGGGAGAGAAGTAAATCGAGGCTTCTCCTTTAGATCTGGGAGAGGGAGCGGGTCTAATGCCAAAGGCAGAGTTTGGGAGCCAGGACACCTGGGTTCTCTTCCACCTTTTGCCTCTGTGAGGTTCTGGGTGGGAGCACAGCGGGGTGCTGGGGCTGCTCTGCCCACTGGTGGCCCCCGATGCTTGCACTCCCATCTCTACTGATGATGGAGGCTCCATTCTCGTGGCTTTGGGCTCACCCGGGTGTCTTTGTCCCACCCCAGACTGGAAGAAGGGCATGGAGGTGCCCACAGACATCGCCATCGCCTACCTGTTGCAGTGCAGCTTCTACGGGCACTCCATCTATGCCACCGCCTACATGGACACGTGGCGCAAGGACTCCGTTGTCATGCTCCTCCACCACGTGGTCACACTGACCCTCATAGCCTTCTCCTACGCTTTCAGGTGAGGCCCCTGGTTGTGACACTGCTGTCCCGGGGCAGCCACATGGCAAAAGCCACCGCCTTTCTGTGCTCACCTCCTGGGCACGTAGCAGGAGGACTGATCTCATCAATGCTTATCAATGTCTAAAGGGCGGGTGGCAAGGGGATGGGGCCAGACTCTTTTCAGTGGTTCCCAGTGACAGGACAAGGGGCAACGGGCACAAATGGGAACACGGGAAGTTCCATCTCAACATGAGGAGGAACTTCTTTCCTTTGAGGGTGGCAGAGCCCTGGGAGAGGCTGCCCAGAGAGGGGGTGTAGTCTCCTTCCCTGAAAATATTCAAAACCTGCTTGGATGTGTTCCTGTCCAACCTGCTCTGGGTGACCCTGCTCTGGAAGGGGGTTGGAGGAGATAATCTCTGAAGGTCCCTTCCAACCCCTACCATTCTGCAATTCTCTTGCTGGGTTGGTGTGGATTCTCCTCTGCCCCCATGCTCCTGCAGCAATCCCATTGCATGGTGCCAACCTGGCTTGTTGGGATTATTCAGGGAGTCTGTCTGTTCTTGGACCATGGGTGCTGGGTGTTACTACGGATGCACCACCCCACACACCTCCCTCCCTGCTCCCCTCTTTCCTACAGGTACCACAACGTGGGCATCCTGGTGCTCTTCCTGCACGACGTCAATGACGTGCAGCTGGAATTCACCAAGCTCAACGTCTACTTCAAGCACCGGGGGGGTGTCTATCATCGCCTCAACGACATCATCTCCAACATTGGCTGCCTCACCTTCAGCGTCAGCTGGTGAGCTTCTCCTGCCTCCCCCCCAACTCCCGCCTCCATCCCACTTCCAGCTCTTCTCACCAGCTTTTGTGGTCCTCCTGGTGCCCCAGGGTAGAGCCAGCTGGGTCTGTGTGCATGGGAACAAGCCCTTTATAAAAAAAAATAAAAAGAATGGTTTGGGAAGAGGTTCCCGGCAGAGCCTGACCCCATGCTGGGCTTGGAATCCTTCTGTAGTCACTTTGCCGTCTGTCACCACAGAAGTGCCTGTGAAATCTCGCTCGCAGCATGACAAATGACCCCAGGGGAGGAGGAGCTGTTTCCATTTTCCCACTCGCTTGGTTTTAGCAGCAAGAAGGGCTTTTGTAAGAAGGAAACGGGACGTTTGGCTGTCCCAGATTCCAGCCTTGCTGTTCCTCTTGGGGCAAGGCAGGAGGAAAAAAAGAAAAAGGTGAAGAATAGAGATGGGTAACTTGCAGGTTGTCACTCCTCATTTGTCACTTTGTCTCCTTCCTCCCTCTCTGTGGGCTGCTCAGCAGCGAAGGTTTTAGTGATGAAGTAGGGATGCACAGGACTAAGAAAACCTTCCAGTCACATTTCCCTCCACCCAGTTGAAAGAATTTTCACTGTAGACCTGTCCCTCTACCCTGAGACAGCCCTTTCTCTGCCCTGTCTCTGCTGCCGAGCCTTCTCTGCCTGCAGGAATTGTCCTTTCCCTTCAACCACTGCCCCTTTCACTGCGTGGTGTCCCGTCTAGAGCCAGCCTGTGAACCCAAGCCAGATGCCCAGAGCAGGGACTTCAAGGGACGCTGGCGAGGGCTGCCCAGGGACAGGGGGTTGTGCTGGGGGGAGCTGTGCTGGGTCTCACACCTCCCCCAGGGTCCCCATTAAACCCACTCTGCTCCCTCTGCCCTGGCAGGTTCTGGTTCCGTCTCTACTGGTTCCCCCTCAAGGTGCTCTACGCCACTTGCTACTCCAGCCTCCAGTTGGTCCCCAACATCCCCTTCTACTTCTTCTTCAATGCTCTGCTCCTCATCCTCACTCTGATGAACATCTACTGGTTTCTGGTGAGTAGGGGAAGCTCAGCAACGCCTGTGCTACTTTCTCCCTCCGGCATGGTCCCTGCTGCCTGCCTTTGGGGGCATCTGGGGGGGCTGCAGGGATGGAGGAGGACTGAGGGGTGGCTGGGAAAGGAGGAGGAAAACCTGTGTCAGTGCCTGGGGGTGCTCCTCCATGCTGGAATTCAGATTGTCTCACACCCCAGGGATCCACAGGGAGGGAGTGATAACAGCAATTGGGGCAGTTCAGACCTTGACAGGGGTGTAAATGCTCTGGCATCTCTTGAAGCTTTGGGGAGGGGATGAAAAGGGTGGACGTGGAGGGCTCACATCAGCAGGCTCAACCCTGGGAGAAGCTGGGCACCATCGGAGTTCATCACCCTGTGGGGATGAAATAGTTTAAGGGTAGTTGCAGGAGTCCTGCCTCCTCCTGCAGGTCATCAGCCACCTCCCAGGGGCTTTGACCACCCCAGAGGGACCTGCTGTGCCCTTTTTGGGGCTGAGGATGGTGGAGAAAGGTCCCAAAAGCAAAGGGTGTGGGTGGGTTGGGTGGAGCTGCTCTAAGCCTCAGGGTTTGTGGCTGATGACGTCTCTTCCCCCCACAGTACATCGTCCTGTTTGTGGCCAAGGTGCTGATGGGGCAGATGCAAGAGGTGAATGACGTGCGTGAGTACGACGTGGAGGTCAGCAAGAAAACCACAGCGGCCAAGAAGAAAGAGGCTGGACTCAAGCTGCCCAATGCTCTGAAAGAAGGGTATGTAGGCGGTGGGGGGATCACACACATCTTTAGGCCTCCTGAAGGGATGTGGGCACACCTCCTGGGGCCTTGTCAAAGGGTTCTCCACTGGGCTGGAAGGCCAAAGGTCAGGACGCCTTGAGGGAGAGTTTAAAACATTGCTGCAAGTAATGGAGGGAATCAGGAAGGACTTTGTACATCCACACCACGTGTTGTGGTGTGTCCATCCATCTTTCTGTCCCGTGAATCCTCCCCGCTATGAAGAATCTCTTTGCTTGAGGCTCTTCTCTCTGAGCAGCATCTGCACTTCACGTGATGAGCACCAAGTCTGGCAGGATGCTGGATCCCACAAAGCAGGTCTGGCTGCTGGGGACAAACTGCCACAATCCAGTCCCTAAAGAGGCTCCAGGAAAGCTGGGGAGGGACTCTTGATCAGGGAGGGGAGCCATAGGACGAGGAGGAACGGTTCTAAACTGGAAGAGGGGAGACCTAGGTGAGATCTTGGGAAGAACTTCTTTGGTGTGAGGGTGGTGAGAGCCTGGCCCAGGTTGCCCAGAGAAGCTGTGGCTGCCCCATCCCTGGAGGGGTTCAAGGCCAGGTTGGAGGGGGCTTGGAGCAACCTGGTGTGGTGGGAGGTGTCCCTGCCCAGGGCAGGGGGTGGCCCTGGGTGGTCTTTGAGATTCCTTCCAACCCAAACCAGTCTGTGATTCTGTGCCTGAGGCTGTCAGGGCAGGTCTGACCTCAGCAGTGATTTGTGAGTAAAGGAGGACTGGAGGCCAAGGCTCACTGTCCCCTGTGCTCTCGTTCACAGGATACACCTGAAGAATGGACTTGTGAAAGACAAGCGGTTGTAGGGACAGCGTGGCCGTGGTGGCCTGGGCAGCCTGGCTGGATCTGGGGACTGACCCAGGACGACGCTCAAACCCAGCAAATGAAAGGCACAAGGAGAAGAACTTCACCCCCGATCCCCCTTCATCCCCTGCCCGGAGCCGGGGAAGAGATGCCACTGACAGGATCAGGCCCCTGCCGGGGTTTGCCTGTGACCGGGCTTCACCTGCTGCTGGTGTGTTTTCTGTAGCCAGACCCCGCTGGTTCAGCTGGTGGCTGGTGGCTTTGCTGGTCCAGGTAGGATTTGGAGCTGGCTTTAGGTCCCCTGGTGTTCTGTCACTCCATCCCTCGGCTGTTCTCAGTCCCTTTGAGATTTCCCCTGTCTTTATCGTTGGACCTTCCCACTGACCCTTCCTCAGCAGCCCTGAAGGGTCCCCTGACCCAGCATCAAACTGGGGAGGGGAAACTTCCTCTCGTCCCCAGGCAAGGGGAGCCCAGAGCCAGCTCTTCTCTAGCTGCCGAGCAGGGACTGGAGGTGACACCCTGCACCTCTGAGCCTTCCTCCTCAGGAGGGGTCACTACCACAGAGCTGCCCACGTAGACCTGGAGGCACAGCATGGGGTCTGCCTGGAAACCCCACCCTGGGGCGTTATTCCAGCCTCCTGTCCCATCTGATGAGGGCCGGGAGGTTTAATTTGCTTAAAATGCCTGTTTAAGTCTTCAAGTTGCTTAAAAAGCTGGTCCCAGTCCTGCAGGGTCCCCTGCTGAGGGATTCCCAGACCCTCACCCAGCGACATCTCCTTGCTCGAGTAAAGAACAAATGGTTTCTGCTCCCCATGTTGGTTTTCCAGGCAGCACCAGTCCCGAGGCTGGGCTGGGCTGTGTCTCTGCTGGGAAGCCCCCTGGGGTTTGTAGCCCCTCTGATCAGGACCGTCCCATCGCTCTCCTCTCACGGGGCCACCACCCCACAGATCCCATGTCCTTCCTGGGACGCAGAGATGGGGACAGCAGGCAGCAGAAGGGGGGGATTCAGGGCATTAATTCCAGCCGTCAGAACGTGGTTAATTGTTTTTTGTGGTTTTGGGTTTGTTTGGGTTTTTTTCCATGTGTTTGGTCTGTTTTATTGATTCAACTCCAGGCTCATCATGTGAGCCACGGGGAAAGTTCCTGGGTGACCAGAAAGCAAAATGTGACTTGGGCTGATGGAAACTGTCCCCAGCGGTGGGAGGATCCGTCACCTTCTTGCTCGTGGTCGCCTGGCGGGGTTTCAGAGGGGTCCATCTTGGTTCCTTGGCTTCCAAGTGGGGTTGGCAGGACGGGGGAAAGGAATGGAACCGGTACCCCGTGCCTCTTTCTGCTGGGTCGTAGCGGAGTTGGGGCAGGGACGGTGCTGGGTTGGGGTCACAGCGGTACCGAGCCCATGAGGGTAAACTGAATTTCATAGTGCCAGCTTGCCCAGGATTCAGCATCTAGCTGGGTAAGGGATTGGCCACCATCTGGGGGAGGTGTGTGTGACATGGGGTGTGATGTGGCTGGTTTGCTGGGATGGCTGGAAAGGGGCTGTGCTGACGGGGAGGTGACGGGGCAGGGACCAGGGTGGCTTTTTGTGCTGGCCCCGGGGCTGCGTGTCCTGTGGGTAGGGAGCCAAAGCAAGAGTTTGAAGGTTTGATGTGCTGGAAGTTGAAGGCCTTGAGAGAGAAGTGTTGGGTGCTGTGATTGGGGAGGGAAAAAAAAAGCTGATTTGGGAGGAGGGAGAAAGAGGAGACCTGGATCCAGTGGGATGTATGCAGTGGATGGGAGCAGTGCTCCACGTGCCGGCAGCTTTGTGTGGGGAAGAGCAGCCTCTTCCCCACCACCAAGGACTTTGTTGTTGGACCTGGATGGTGTGGAGATGTGGGAGAGACTGTAGGAGCTCTGGGGGAGGAGGCAGCCGCCCACCTCCAGGCAGCCTCAAAGGGTTAACAGGTCCTGGGGGAGCCTGGAGGGACCGTTCACACCCTCTGCCCAATCCTGGGAATCCCTGGGTGCTAATTGAGCACTAACCAGATGAAAGGCTCCAATCAGGCCACCGACACCCCCCTGGCCCCTGTCCTTGGGTCCCCAGCCCAGGCTGCTCTTTGTCTGCGGGAGGGAGAGCGGAGCAATGTGGCTTCTTCCCAGCTTCAGGGCAGGTCTTGCCTGGGCTCTTCTTGGCCTGGTTCTGGGGACGGACTTGAGCTTGCGGGAAAGTCTACTCTTAAAATCCTTGGGTTTGAGCACCAAGCCCACTCCCAAAACCCCAGTTCCAGTGCCATCTGTGCTCTGGAAGATCTTCCAGAAGAGGAAGATGCTGCCTTCTACGAACAAAGACCTGGGGGATGCCTGTAGGGTGGAGGAGTTTAATGTCCCCGGGAACATCATCCGTGTCCTCGCTGACCAAGGTACAGAAACGCTGTGGTTTGGGTCCTGTCTGGTGGAAACCCCCTCTGATCTCTGGGCTGGGAGACTTTTGGGAGACAGGAAAGGAGTCCTTCCTTCCTTCCTTTGCTGTCTCTTGGCTGGGGGTGGGAGAGGCTGGGGGAGGAGAGGGCAGTGCCTGGGACCGGTCTCAGGGAGAACCTCCTGTGTCAGCTCTGGTCCCTCTGGGTGTTGTGGAGAATTATTTACAGTTTAGAAACGAGGCAGTAGACAGTGGGTGAGGGGCTGTGTAAGGCTCTGTCCTGGGGTCACCAAATGCAGCCCAGAGGTGCTGGTTTGGCCCCAGGTGCTGGTTTGGCCCCAGGTGACTGGTTTGGCCTGTTGGGCTCATGGTGGTGGAGGTGACTCCTCGCCTGGGCAGTGGGAATGTGGCTGTGGGTGCCACCAGTGAGACCAGCAGCACCCTACGGGGGGTGGGATGCTCTGCCATTTGGCTCTGTCCCCCCCCACCACCTCCTTCCTCCTTTTTGTCCTCTTGTCACCAGGCAGTCTCTGGCTGCTTCAGCCTGTGGCCTCTCTGAGTCGTTCTCGGTTACTTGGGGACTGTTTGGTTGGTGTCCTCTCGGTCTGGAGACACCAGGGAGCTCACTCCTCTTGTGATTCCAGGTTTCCAATGGAAACTCTGGGGCTGGTTTCCACGGGCAGCTCACCACTTCCTAAAATTTGCTGCTACTTGCCCTCCTTTCCCCCC
>JAHREE010089318.1:0-13379 GCA_033628505.1 Tringa tobata | reverse complement strand
CACTGGTATAATTTATATAATTATAATATATAATTATAATATAAATTATAAATAATATATGATAATGTGTAATATTATATAATAATAACTTATATTACAACATGCAGGTTTAGTCCTGTAATGTAATGAGTGGCATGCTGGAGGTGAATAGAAATGGTCACTATTTCTCATAACACAAGAAAAAAGCAATCAAATCAGGTGGCAGATTCGAAGGTATGTGCTAAACGTTACTACCTGTCTTCCTGTCTTTCTTTGGTATTGCATGTTGCAGTTTCTCAGCTGTCTTCTGCTCTGTGAAATTATCCCACCTTTTGGGCTGGATTCCAAATCAGAGTTAAACTATAAGCTTTTTTAACTGCTTTGTGGAGAAAGATGTGGTATGATCTGATGTATCTTTGAGAGATTAAAGGTCAGAGCACACTTTTCACTTTTCTAGCATGTCGTGAAAAGTACAGTTCTGCTCTTTGGGCGCAGTGGATGAGAAGTACTATTACCTTGTGGTGTTGTGAATTGTAGGAATTGTCTTCCTTTTCCTGTAGGTTTTTTAATTACTGTGCTTAGTTCCTGGTGAGAATCTATCTTTAGTTGCAGACAAAATAATAATCAGTGCCATTAGCAGAACTTGGTGTTGAAAATACAAAATGTATAGCTGAAATTCACAGCAAAATCTCAATGGATGGGGGGCAAGCATATGTGAGTGCAAGGGGGTGCAGCTGTGTGACCAAGTGTGAGTGCGTATATGGGAGCATGCGTGTGAGATGGAGCAGAAGTCAGTGTGTAGGAGCAAATGAGCAAGTGGGAGGCGTGTGAGTGAATGTAAAGATGCATCAGTGTGCGTACATACAGGTGTGTGTGGAAGTGAGTGTGGGCATGCACAAGCATGCAGGTGAACGTGTGTATTGAGTGATTTTTCAGGAAATACAAAAGCTGAGGACTTAAACCAGAAATTACGGCCTTTCATTTTTGTGCTCCACAGAGATGTTTGTGGAGAGGTGGCGCTCAAACCCCAGTCCCCTGCCTGTCTGGAGTCTCTTCATTTTTCCCTGCTACTCTTCCCTGAGGAATGTGCTGAAGACCGAGTCTTCAGTGAAAGGGTAGCAAGAGCATTTCTGGTTTGGAAGCCATTTCCCCAGCCTTTCTAGACTGTCCACAGTGTGAAGCACCCTTTTGTCCACGGTTTCATCTGGTAATACTGAAATGAAATATGCATGTTTGGGGACATCTGTAGAATAGCGCTGACAATATTTACAGGTTTGGAAGCTGAAAGTAAAGCACACAAAAAATATATCTATGTGCTCATTGGAACGATGAGTTACAGACTAGGCGTGTATTTGTTTCCTCACACTGAAAAAAGGAACAGTATTTAGCAAAAAGCATTGTTGGTGTCCTTGTTGGACCTCAATGTTATCTTGTTCTTGAAAAACTTGCTGAGGAAATTCAAATGTTACAAGAATGGGAGGATATGGTAGCAAGTTCTGCTCCATCCTGTGTTGTTTTGGACTCTGGCCATCAGGAAACATTTTGTATACTTCAGAGATGACACACTTTCTCTTCAGTACTAGTATTATGAGCAAGATGTGTAAATAATATGTGGCAAGGGGCGACTTTATTGCAGAAAAGGAAATCATGCCAACTTTTCCTTTCTTTGATGAAATTTTAAAAAGAGATTTCTACAAAACTGTGCCAGGGGGAATTTGCATGTTTTGTATTGACCTACATAAAACCTAGTTAAACATAAAAGTAACTTAAAAGTTGTTTCAATCTGCTTCTGTCATCCTTTGTACTTTAGCAACCATTGATCTTTATTCTTTGTCAATTCATAAATGTTTAACACTGCATTGCAAATATTTTTCCTCACCTCCAAAAGTATTCATAAAAATAGGGCTGAGGGAAAATATTTGAAAGAGCATTGTTTGTAATTTCCTTGTCTCTTCTGAGCTGTGTGTTTAGAAAATGGAAATACATGCTTCTACCTACTGCAGAAGAATGGAAATAAATCATAATGCAAGCTCGTTCAAAAGAAATTACATATCTTGGAGTAGGAAAACTCACAGATCAATATAACATTTTCTTGCATAGCTTGAATTTATTTCAAAAGATTGACTCTAGACATTTGCTTTGGTATCTAACTGGTAATTCTACCAAATGTGTCTAATTTGGGTAAAAAGTTATCTGTTTGACCTGAATAACTCATGTCATGGTTGGGGGGTGGGGAGCAGGAGAAGGACAGTTTGAAGCAAAGGGTACAGGAAACATTGTTTAGAAAGAAAATCAAGATTGCTATATACTCCTGCAACTAACGCTCACTTTTAAGGATGTGTTTTGGCAGAAGCAGGAATTAAGTAGTGATATGAATAAAAAGTTAATACTTTTAAAATAATTTTGGAAGACCAACACCAAATCAATTGTGTAACTGAATGGCCATCACACTATAATTACTTAGACACTTTTTCTTCTTCCAGGCAGTTTTAATATGAAATATTTTATGGTATTTAGTGTTCATACTTCTTCTGTGAAATAGGTAAATACTAAGCCAAGTGTTTCATAGGTTGTGAAGCAAAGAAGTTATTCCATGTGGTAGAGCAACTACCACACTGGAAATAAAAACCAGAAGCTTTGATTCCAGTAACTTAGAAGTGGAAAAACTGCCCTATGAGCCAAAACCTAAGAGCTTCCTAGAATTGGTTAGCTACATGCTGTCTACTTTTCTGGTATTGACATTGGATTAAAGGTAGCTAATACTGCTTTTCTTTATGGTACTTGCTGCAAGTGTTTACAGTTGTGAAAGGTAGTGGAGATGGAAATGTCTGAGAGACAGACTGACCTCTGAAATAGGTTGGGACAATAACAATTCTTCTTCTGGACCTTATTTTCTTTGCTTATGTTGTCATTTCTTCTGGCCTCACTCACACATGCTTCCGTATTCTATACCCTCCACCCATAAATATGTAACGTATGAAGTGAAAGCTTTCATCAGTCTATCTGAAAGCACACTGCAATTTCTCCTTGTTTCACAAAACCACAGTTAGATAACATCCATTTTGCAGGCTGGTGAACTGAAGCCAAGACAAACTGGTTTGCCTAAACAAACTGTATCTGTTGTAAAAGTGTTATCGAACTCTTTCTGTGAGACTCCGGCTCCGGATGTATAATTTCATCTAAGAAATGGTGCAGGTTCAGTTGCCTCTTTACTAGGGAACTGGAAGGCCTCTCTTACAACAAATCATTTTCATCTGTTCTTTTCTGGCATGTGTGAGCCTCTCCCCAAAACTTCTTATGCAAAGGGACAGGTGGAGATCATGCAAGTCTTCCTGAGAAGTCATCCTTCCCCAGCCTAGCCAACAAATCACACAGTCTCCATGTTGAGTGGAATTGCTATACTTGCAGAGATGGAAACAAATACTGCTTCCCATGTTATTTTTAAATTAATACTGTCTTCTGAGGTTTTAAGGACATTACCAACTAAAGTGACTGCATAAAACTTTTTTAGATACTCAAACACAGTCTTAAGGCTTTATCATCTGGTCATAAGGCAAAACTCCCTCCACACTAGTGACTACAGACATAGGGTCCTTCATAGAATGCAAATTTTGGGCAAGAATTTTTGTCTTGCATCAAAATATTCTGACTTCAGTACCACTAGGGGTTAGTAGTAGACTGCAATCAAGTTATTTAATCATTTAAGGGTTTTCAAAGCCAGTAAAAAGATCAGCATCAGATTTTTTTAAATTGTCATTTATAAGAATAGCCCAAAAACATTCATTCCCAGTGCTTAATGATCACAGAGGGACATACAGTTTAAGCATGGGTTAAAAAAAAAAAAAAGCTTTCAATACAAGCTCTACCTCTGTCATCACATCTGTCTGCCTTTGCCACTAGGCAAGCAGTATATTTATCTTTGAAATCCTTTATTTGCAAAGGTGCTAGTCATGCTCTATTAGTAATCTCTAATCTACGTGTGTGCACTTAGTTGAGAGCATAATACAACATTTGTTCTTTACTGATGAACTAATGGTTTCTAATGAGTTGCGGGGTCTTCAGTGTTGTAAAAGTCTGGTTTGATCCTAAATGACTTGGGCTGGGTCATTAAAATGCTAGGTGGTGAAATAACCTAGCATGCTTATTTGAGCTTGCTTAACCTATATGTTTATTTAAGAAAGGAAAAAAAAGAAAAGAAAAACAGGAGCGGAAAAATATTATTGGTGATTACACTCCCAAAGGTTACTGAATTCTCAGAATTGTGATATCTAACAGGGCATTAAAAATTGAGTATTTTTAAAGTAATTTAGGGTTAAAAGGGACTTTCTGGGAACAATCTAATACTTATGGAACAGCTTGTGGGAAGCTGGATACCCAAATTCTGGTCTTAACCATGTGCATATACTCCAGGGTTTGCTGTAAATCCCCTTTATTGAGGGGTTAGATGGAATCTTAACAAACTGTTCCAGCTCTTTGCTTTCTCTCTCTTTCTTTCTTTCTGGTTTTTTTTTTTTTATCTTTTTTCTTTCATTCTCTGAATGCAACATAATAATAGCTTTTGAGACTACACATAACAAACTCCAAACTTCTGAGGAATGTTTTAGTTATCCATGAGATCAACCCTGTTAATTTTGGTGCAAATAGAAAATGAGTAAAGCTTAATTTCCACTAAAATCAGATTAAAGAAGGATTCTTTAAAGGCTTTCAGTGTAAGCCCTCTGCAGCTGTCAGGCTATCGGTCCTTTTCCTTAGAAAACTGTATGGTGAATGCAAAGCTCATGAAACTGTGATGTGAGGAAAAACTAAGCACGTAAAAGTGGTCTAATTGAGAATAGAATTTTTAGCCTGACTATTCCAAACTGTAGGATTTGTGATGGCAATAATTTTAGAAAAAAAGAAAAAAAAAATCTGTTTCAAATCTGTATCTTCCCTCTTTAGTGAAAGCTGTATGCATGCTCAAAGATATCCAGGGAGTTCTCTAAAAGCTTGGAAGTGTTTCTTATATTTTCAGAGTTGAAAAAAGTGCACTTCTGTTTGTCTTGGAACAAGCTATTAAAGTCTCTCTCAACCAAAGAGAGAGATCAGAGATGATCAGTACTGTGTATTCTCTGCTGCTTTAGGAAAATGTAGTAGCCAGGAACTACATATGTAATACTTCGTTGTATGTTAGGGCCATTTTATAAGACTAACATGGTCATCTTTATTCAGGTTTTAAACCTCATAAAGACTACTTGGTTTTGGAAAAATTCTGGCTTTTCTGACATAAACCTTGTGGCTTTTCAAAGGTTTTTAATATTAGATAGGAGATGGGCATTTTACTTCATAGTCTAATGACCAGGTTAGAGATCGACTTGTTTGTAATAATGTGAGACTAAAGACAGGATGACCTTGCTAACACAGAGTATGAACAAGTAGCTGGAGGACCTACCTTTTCATCAGTTTGGGGTTTTAATACATAGTCTCTCACAGGTCAAGGATTTGGCCAAGTACCTTTGGGGGATGCCAAAACATTGCAGGTGGATTCATGCATTGGCTTAAATGGCAGGAAGCAAAGATAATTTTGTTCTTTTTAGGCTATGCTTTCAGTGAAACCAGAGCAAAATTTCCATTGATTAAAATACAAAACCAATATCATCCTTTATGCTGTTGTGATGTGATTGGATGATATTTCTCTGCTCTTCCAAAAGACTATGCAGTGCTCTAATGGAGGTAATACTTGCTGGTGGCTTACTCAATTTAATAAAATTTTTTCTGAAGGGCTTGGGATTTAGTTAAAATGAGGTAGCTGAGGATTTTTCCATTATGAAGCTTATAAGAGTTACTAGACCACTCTATACTTTCACCACACAGATGCATAAACTTAAATATTTGCTGTACTGTGGCAAATTAGATATGGTATTATAGGCAGAATTAGCTAATGACGCTATATTGAAGTGCCGTTCCCTTATCCATATCCTTTTCCATATCCTACAACTACTCTTGACTGTATTTCTCAAGCAAAGGGCCATTACTATTTAAAAATTAATATTATATTTATATGTGGAAAATAAGTAATTTTCTTAACATTAATACTGGGTTTGCAAATGCTTCAATACTGCCCAAGCACTGCTCTAAATTAGGATGAGTGCTGTATTTCTCCATGGCCTGATGTATCACTGCTTCATTGCAGAAGGATGGCTGTGGATCCCAAGAAGGTTTGCTGACAGGTGATTTTTCTGACACCTTGGAAGATGAGACTAGTATCCACAAAGACAGGGTTCATAATGAGGCCAGAACCATGCAATATGCTGATTAGCTCTCCTCTTCCTTGAAGTTACTCAGCAGGCAGTGCATACATGAACACACACTATTTTTTTCCTCCCACGCACACAAGCTCTGTGTCAAGTTGTTTAAGTGAGCTGTTCATCTTTATTCAGGTATTCATTAATACCTGTATTAATGCTGTTGGTTTCTTTCTGCTGAGGGCTGACTGTTGCAATCCTATCTGAAAAGTTATCCACCAGGCTCAGAGATCATTTTCATTAAAACAATATTCAGTTTTGTCCCGCAAGCATGGTTGTCTTTCTACTCATGAATGTAGACATCCAAGGCGAGCAATAAATCCCTTTGAATAATATGCCAGTGCTCTACTCTTACATAACTGTCATTCCTGAGTAGAAGATGCTTATTTACCAATTAAAGCATCTTGGCAAAGATTTCAGGCATTTTAAATTAATTCTGATGCTTCCAGAGCATCCATTAGATAAAATCTGTTGAATTTGAATCATTGACCCTTAACCTGAAAACCAGTTTTACAAATCTCCTCCAGGAAACACATTGTGTGCTCAACCTCCCCTGTGAAACCTACAAAAAATTGTATACCCAAATATAAGAATTAAGGACCAGAGCCATGACAGAGTTAGACTTGGACAGGCATATGAAAACTGCCTCACTGAATGAAATTGATAGGATAATTTCTTCTCAGCAATATACACTGTGTGACTGCAAATAAATGCGTGACATAAGGAATTGTTTGATTTTTTTAACAATAGGCTATTTCCATTGACTTGCAATGCTTAAAGAGGATCTGTGAAGTTGTTATTGATGAACATGGGGTTACTACAGAGAAGCTTCATGCAGTTAGCTCATACCAGAAAGGAAATACCAGATTTTGTTGGTGAGGGCTTGGATCCTCCATGGAGATGCAGGAATTTGAGCAGCTGGGGGAAGACCCCGTAGCCTCTTTCTCAGTGGCCTGCCAAGAGATCACTGGAAGTAGCTTACTGTAGGATTCCAACTGGTAGTACTGGTTTAATTTTGTTTATTTGTTTTATTTTAATTCTTCTATGTGGGATAGTCCATCTGAAGTTTTATCATGCTCTGCCTTTGGATGTCTGATTAAGTATGACTTGCTGTGATTGGGATTTTAAATACCAGAAGTCTTCCCAATTACCTCAATTACCTTTACCCGAGGAATGATTGCTATTTCCAGGTACACATCCTTCTGCCCGCAGTTTCTCCCTCAGGTTTTTCTCGCATCGTTCTTACATTAATAGCCCTTACCAAATCATGTTATAGACTAGCAACTATCCCACGGTACCTCCTGAGTATACTGCAGCACTGACACAGTTTCTGCCTGCATTTTGTAACTCTTCTACTGCCACTCCATTTTAGGAATGCTCAGAAGCTTCATTTTATTTAAGGCCTTCAAATGATAGAAATTGTGCATATCTACATAGAACATGTCCTGTCCAAAAAACATTTCTTATAATTTCTTCTCTGATTATATAAGCCATCTACGAAAGGAAGTTATATAACAAAAATATATGAAGTGAAAAATTATCAGAAAACGTTTACAGTAAAACAAGTAGCGAAATGTTTTAAATTGTTTCTGTACTTCAGTTCCCTTCTCCAATAGCTCTTCTGGGCATAATTAATTAAAAAAAAAAATTGGGGTAAATACAAAAAATCTTTTATGAATTTCAAATGTATGCCCTCTCATGCCACATTGAAAAGAATGTTGCCTAAATTGTGTGGGACATATCTAAGTTTCTGTGCCGAAATCTGTAATGGTATTTTGGCTTCTAGTGCCTAAATTCCCATTTACTGAGACAAGACCTGAGTCCTAAGAAATTAACCCAAGAGAAAAGATTTTACTTGCACTTTAAACTATTGGCAGTATTTTTTGATTGCAGAGCAGAATTTTCTTCTTATATTTGAGCCTTAATATGTAAGTCATATGTATAGTCAGCTTAAATTACTGTATAGATTTTGAGAGCCATATGCAGACTTTACGCATGCTAAAAACACATGCAAGCTGTTGCATAATGGTGAAACAATAAAAACGTAACCATGGTCTATTTTTCTCTTTCATTCATTACTAATACTGATATCCCCCTTTCTACCTGAAAGAAATCCACAATTAAATATTAATAGCAACAAACTGTTGAATAAACATCTGCAGATGTAAGCAATAGCCATTTAAGCTTGAATAAACACTCAGAACAAGAAAAGTGAGTATTAATAATAAAGTTCAAAAATTACTAAGAAGCAGCATTGTAAGACTAATATAGGAAATTATACTGAATTTTCAGAAGGTATATTTTTGAGGAAGTAATACAATGTTTTGCTTTCTTTAGGAGTAAAAAAGAGCCTGTCTCCCTCTGCTGGTTTTCAGAGAAAAAAAAAAGTTAAAAGGCACTAAAAAATCATAGCTGAAATTTTGGTACAAATTACCAGATGTTCTAGAATTAGGGCTCAGAACTTGTGGCCCTTAAATATGTAGTAGTCACATTGAGAAAATTAGAACTACCTGTGTTGATTAGCTGAGGTTTGGCAGATTTTTGTGGTAGTCTGTTTAAACTAACAGTTTCTCAGGACATTTAACGTGATTTCTTTATATGTACATCTTTAAGAAAAATGTAACTTAAGATAAATTTAAACTGTTTAGCCTTTAACTCAAGTATCACTGAATCTTGTAGCTGTCCTGAAGAGTGGCCTAATATTGGAGTCGTAAATGTAGATGCATAATTTTCCTTTCCTGCGTAATCTGAGTTAGTGTACTTTGTAATTCAAATTAAGCCTTTTTCTTTCAAATATGAGTTTCTACATTGCTCCATAAATCACATAAGTCACAGGCCATAAGGCTTTTGAAGGCCATATGCACAAGAATAGCTACAGCATTAAGCATAGCTCTCCAGTTATGACAACTGCCTGAGGTTACTCTGAATTGCGCTGGGACTGAGATGCTGAGACAGGCTGCTCCAGGATGGGTGATTGCCTCTGGCCAAGATGCAGCATCGCCCACCCTGCTGAGCTGTGAGCCTCCGCATTGCTGTTCCCCCAGACCGCTCCACAAGGCAGTGAGACACCCACACGTGGTCTGTGCCAAGGAGAGTGTATCAGCGGGACAGGAACTTTGTGTTGCAAACCCCACCCCGATGAACAAATGTTTGGGAATTTCCATGGAACAGACATGCTGCACAAAGTAGGTACCATGTTCTGGTACTTGTCGTGGTATCTGCAAAGAGCATTTTGTCCTTCGTACAATATGCTCCAGCTTCCTATTGTCAGAGGAAACATATTTGTCATTTAATAATCCCTGTGCTTCTACTGACAATTCCTCATTCACAAAAAGGATACTTAAACTAGAGACCTCAAGTTTATTCCATGCAATTAGTAAAAGGCAAGTAGCGTTAAATTTGGGGGGCTTATATAAATGCATTTTAGGCTGAGAAGAAAATTAAGGCAATTTTCTTTTTAAAGTGATTTTGGGGTTGGTTTTTTTTTGTTGCTGTTTTTACTTCCCATGTGTTATCTTCACTAAAACACATTTGTTATGCTTTGTTACATGTAGCAGTCCTTTTGATCTGGGTATACATCAAGCTTCCTTTTATCCTTAGTATTGTTTTAAAAGGCATCTGCCAGATGCAGTTTGTGTATTTCCAGTTAAAACCAGTGTCACTAAAGTCAGTGTTGAGGCTTAACCCCAGCCAGCAACTAAGGACCACGCAGCTGCTCGCTCACTCCCCTCCAGTGGGGTGGGGGAGAGAATGGGAAGGGTAAAAGTGAGAATATTCGTGGGTTGAGATAAAGACAGTTTAATAGGTAATGCAAAAGCTGTGCGCACAAGCAAAGCAAAACAAGGAATTCATTCACTGCTTCCCATCGGCAGGCAGGTGTTCAGCCTTCTCCAGGAAAGCAGGGCTCCAAGACATGTATTGGTTACTTGGGAAGACAAATGCCAGCACTCCAAACATGTGCCCCCCTTTCTTCTTCTTCCCCCAGCTTTATATGCTGAGTATGACATCGTAATGGTATGGAATATTCCTTTGGTCAGTGGGGGTCAGCTGTCACAGTTGTCCCCCTCACAACTTCTCCTGCACCCCCAGCCTATTCTCACACCACTGGTGGGGTGAGAAGCAGGAAAGGCCTTGAGGCTGTGTTAGCTCTGCTCGGCAAGAACCAAAACATCCCTGTATTATCAACACTGTTTTCAACACAAATCCAAAACAAAGCCCTGTAATAGGTACTGTGAAGAAAATTAATGCTATCCCAGACAAAACCGGCACAGTTAGTTACACAAGTTGATTTGATTTTTGTGTACATTGTGTTGGAATTCTTTTGTGAAGTTTGAGTACCGGGGTAGTGAGTGCAACATGCGCTTTCCCCAAACATTTGGCCAAATTCTCTCATGTTTATTCTGCCTGTAGTATACAATTTAATTTTAATAAAAATGTTACTTAGTAAAATTAAATGGATTTTAACTGCTTGTCTATCTGCAGCACACTTCTGTTTTTTAACAAGACACAGCTTTACCAAGTGTCTCCTGAAAACTCTCATGGCAACTGTGGCATTTGGGCACAGAGAACATACATAGGAGCAAGGTAGTGAGACGGCCAAGACACACACCTTGTGCGTTGTATTTACAGAGGCATATGAATAACTTCCTGTATAAGAAATACTTTAAAACTGACGTAATGTTTTCATGCGGGAATGTGTAACTTGTAATTATCCATTCATAAGCAAGTCTGCAGGCTATGTCATTGTTCCCTTCACTGATTCAACTATCTAGGGGAGACTGTCATTTTACCTAGAAGCTGGACTTCCAATGCCAACCACTTATCTCTGCTAAAGCAGAACTATTTTGGCTGCCAAGCTATGGAGAATGCTACATGGCATCTAATATGCAAGTGCCATTTCTAAAACTGGCTAGTACTGCTTCTAGAGCGCACCCGATAATTGGTATATATTAAATGTGAATGTAGCTGAGAAACTATGAAAGGGGAGGCAAGAGTACCTGTGTCAGAGTTGCTCTTCAGTGTAATGGGTGAAAGCGAGGAAGGAATGGCATGTTCAGTTTGTAATTTAGTGTGATAAAAGCAAATCAGTAGCTATTTAACAAACATGAAGTGGAATTGGGGTTTTATGCAGTCCTTCATAACCTGGAATATTTTGCAAAAATGAGATACTGCTGAACAGAATGGGATTAAATTATAAAAAATAAATGCAAAATAGCAGGAAAATTTTCTGACAAGAAGGAAATAATTTCTAAGAAAAGTCACAGAGGGTTCTTAGAGTTCTCATGGTACTGGTAGACAAATTTGATAATAGTCTAAAATTCTGCACTAATCTGTAGAACGAACCAAATCATCTTTCCTATCTCAACTTTTATGATTCATATTTGACCTGGTCATACTGTCATATGTTACGTAACATGATGGAGGTTGGTCAGTCAAATAATCATGATCTTGTTGAAATCGTTGGATGTGGTAGCTGCCTTTTATTCAGGCTAAGCAGATTAATGCTCCTTTGGTTAGTGATGGATGAAACACAAACAGTTGTGGCCAGTGAGTCGGAGGTGTAATCCAGAGCAGTTTAACGTGACTGACCCGTGTGTGAGGGGGTAAGCAGCATAAACACCATGGGAACTGGTTTGCACCAGGAGGTGCTGGTCCATTGGGATCCTGGTAAGAGAAGCACTCTGCCTCTGTAAAGTACCATTTAAACTGCTGTTCATCAGAGCCAGCGCTATGAAGAAAGAGAGGATGGTATAGATAATCCTGCATCCCTATAGATGCTGGAAACCCTCAGTTGTGCAGCATCAAATGCGCACGGCACCCTCTGCAGACCCCATCCATAGAAAAGGCTTTCCCATGTCAGTCATTATAGGATTTTCTTACAAGAAACAATTCTGTCCATCTTTTCTCCTGCCACACAGAAAGGGTGTTCACATGGGAACCTCTTGCTGCACTTTTAGATAAAGGCAAGGAGGCGCAGGTGGTGTAATCGCTGGCACCAAGTGGGAGCTGCCTGCAGACTCCTGTTACAATAAGCCAAGTTTATCCTGCGGCCAAGGGACAGGCACAGCACGGCATGGGGCTGGAGGCCAGGCAGCACAGCATAGGCCTCTGTCTAGTTGTTGTGTGGGTCACTAACTCCTCCATGCAGAGTGGTCTGCTGGCCAGCATCACTGCAGGAGCCCAGCAGAAGTGGTGGCCAGGAGACATGACTGCCGGGACAAAAAATCTAAAATGCAATCCGGAAAACAGGCTGGAAAAAAACCTGGACCTTGAGAGCAAAATAGGTGTCTTCTAGTGATGTTCTGTTCTGTACTCAGAATTGGAGCAGATTTGGCTTATTGATTGTCAATACTGGAATGGTGTTAGAGAGGATTGATTTCTCCTCTTAGTAACTGACAACCTGAAAAATTCTTGACAGCTTAGATCTGTGTAAATAAAAAATTACGCCTATGGTGCTTCTACAGGAACACATTTTATGTGATCCTTCAAAGTCTTCATTTTGCTCTTGTTGAAGTCACCTGCAAGGGCTTTTGTTGACCTTAATGGTGCCAGGTCAAGATTTATATGATAGAAAATGCTTAGATGCTAAAATGGTGGGGTTTATTTTTAACCACACAGAAACAGTCACTGCCAGCAATGTATTTATGACTTATTTTTATTAATTCATTTATATTGTAGCTTCTGAACTGACACTTTTTCATGTGTCTTCTATGCTTCATTAAGCATTTTGTATTTTTTGGAACTTCAGTGTGCTAGAAGTGCTGAATAAAATACCAATAGGCATAAACTGAATTCTTCAATTATTTTAAGCAGTATCCCCTGAATGGACAGAACACAAGAGTTATTCTCTCTGGAATTCTTTTGCATCTACATTAAAATTCATATTGTTACTTTTAAATGCCCATTACAACTTTTAATTTGATTTTACGAAAGGCCCATTGTCTAAGCTTTGTATAAAATCCCACATGCAATGCTTTTGAGCATACTCAAAAGCATTATACCCTTTTGAAGCTATTGTGAAGGTCAAACCAAAATATTGTCTTTTTGAAACGTGCTGGTATGTCAGGAAGGCTGGAGCTGACAACAGGGATCAGCCGGGGCCAAGCCAAGTAGTTTCTG
>JAHREE010089292.1:0-12255 GCA_033628505.1 Tringa tobata | reverse complement strand
GGGGCGGGAGCGAGGCGGTGCCCGGGCGCGGTTGCGCCACCGCCGGCCGCCAGAGGGCGCTACCGCGAGGGGCGGGACGATCCCCGTCTCCTCGGGGCGGCCGGAAGTGACGCGAACGGGCGGGCGGCGGCGGCGGGGCTCACGCGTGTCCGCGGCCCCCGCTCCCCACCGGCAGGCCCTCTCTGCCGTGCCGGGGAGCCCTGCGGGGACCCCACAACTCTGCCGCCGTTCCCGGTGTTGGCTGTGGGGCTGAGCTCGGTGGCTTCCCCCCCTCTCTCCCACTCAGGGCCCCCCCCGGCGTGGGGCCGCCTCCCGTTGGCCCGTCCCGCGTGGAAAGGCCTGGGGGACGCCGCCAATGGAGCAGGTGCTCAGGCCCGGCGTGTGGAGGGCCGTGGGGCTGTCGCCCACCCACCACGGCTGTCGGTGGTGGGGAGTGAGACGCTGCTCCACGCGGGAGCAGAGGCCCCCGACCTTCGCACCGACAGCCACACGTGGGGACGGGGAAGGGCCACCCCGGGGTGGGGATGGCGGTGGTCGCCTTCCCCCACTGGCCCTCCCGCAGGGCGCTGGGGCCGTGACCCACCCCTGCGCCTCCCGTGGGGGCCTGGCCCCGCAGAGCCGGCCACGAGCGTGGCACAGGTCGTACGAGAGCAGGGCCAGGCCGGCTGCGCCAGCCCGCAGGGAGTCATGGAGCTGGCGAGAGGGTGACTTCTCCAAGGCAAGGAAGAGCCCAGAACGGAAGCCTCTGTCCATCGAGAGGACTAAAGGCTCAGAGATCTTATTTGGCATCGCACCCTGTTCCCTGGCCCTCTCCCAGTCCAGAAGAAACCTGTTCAGGTTGTTCCTCAAGGAGAGCAGTGGCTCTCAGCGGCTTGTTATGAGTGAGTTTGTCCTTCAGGCCACAGCCCGAGGAGTCCCTGTGCACCACGTCAGAAGGAGAGAGCTGGATGCTCTTTGCAGAGGTCAGGTCCATCAGGGAGTTTGTTTGGAGGCCACTCCTCTCAGTTTCAAGAGTTTGGAGGAAGCCGAAAACCCTGATTTGGGGGCTGAAGAGAGTCCAAACCGACAGTTGATTTGGCTGGTGTTGGAGCAGATTCAGGATCCCATGAACCTGGGGGCACTGCTGCGCTCTGCCTACTTCTTGGGGGTGGACAGAGTGGTGACAAGCCAGAGGAACAGGTATGGGGTTGGTTATCTGCTCCTTCAGCTATTCTCTTTTTCTCTTCCTCCTGGCTCCCAAAGAGGTTTCTAGCCTGCGTTGCTTGATGGCTGTTTCAAAGGGTTTTCTGGGACTGAGCTAGAGAGCTGAATTTGGCTCGCTGCTGCTTTGCTTTCTGCTCCTCAGGGAGCATGATATTCCAGGCTGGTAAGGAACCTCCCTGGGTACCTTTTGTTTTAACCCATTTTGTGTTTCAGTTGTCTGTTTGTGCAAAAAACTGCTACAGCCTATTTCCTAGGTTAGTTTTTGAGCCCTCCTAGTCTCTATAGGAAAATATATCCATATAACGAGTGAGATCCTTGGTGGACTAGTTGGAATTGGGTGGCAGAGGCAAGAGAAGGAAATACAGAAATAAAAATTCTCCTGTATTTTCTTTTTTGTTGTCTATGACACTTTTCCTTTCTTCTTTTCCTTGCAGCTGCCCCTTGACTCCCACAGTGAGCAAAGCGAGCTCTGGAGCTATGGAAGTCTTCGATGTCTACAGCACAGATGATCTCCGGAGCTTTTTGAAGGTAGAATGATCCATGTTTTCTTTTTTTTTTTTTCATTTTCCTTTCAAGAAACCTGAAATATTGCATGTATTGAACAGAGAGGAGGTACAGGAAAAACACTTAGTTATTTGCAGTGGCCAGTGCTCCCACTCTGCGTTTCTGCTTGCTGCCGGTGGGTGGTCTGTGCTGTTGGACCACCTCTTACGGGTGTGCACCCCCAGTCCCATTCCATGGGGTGGGGTGGCAGGTCTGAGTTGTGGGTCTTTTTTGGAAGATGGTGATGGCAGGAGATGGCATACTCAGGCTGCAAGCTCAGTAAGGGTGGCCTCTGCCTCTCTTTCTTTCTCTCCGTGGGGACTGGAGCCAGAGCTGCTCCTGCAGCAAGTCTTGCCTGGCGTGTGGTGGAGGCAGCATCCCGGGGCCCGGGCACACGATGGCAGCATTGGGCAGCCTTTGGAGCAGGGGAGAGGAGAAACCAGGGCTGGCGTGAGCTGCTGGGAATCTTTTTACGCTCCACCTATGCGGTGAGGTGAGATGGGGGCCCTTTGCAGAACGTGCTGCAAAAGGAAAGGGAATGCTCATGGAAAAACATGGTTTAAACTGAAACAAACCCAGGGATGTTGCTTTGAATTGGCAGAGTTCACCCATCCCCTGTGATAGCGCTGTGTGACTGCTCTGACCCCTCGTGGAGGTCCCTGTGCCCTGGCTGGGCTGGGAAGTGGCTGAATATTGTGTGTGTGCGCAGCAGGGAGCTGTGGGCTCTCGTCTGCCCAGCTCTGTTCCTGTGGGGTCCCCCAGACCTGGGTGAGCAGTGGGGTTGGAGGGTTCAGCACAGGGAGGGAGGGCAGAGGGGAATGGAGGCACCTGGTCTGCACTCCTGGGGTCACTGCGTGCCTGTGTCCCTTTGAGAAAGAGCTTGTCACAGTCTGGGGTGACCACGAGGAGGGCGAGTGGAGGTAAGCCTGGACACTTCCCTCTTGGTGTGCTAGAAAACCCTTGTCCAGCTGTACAGTAGGTCTGTTGCAGCTGGAGCTCTGGATAATGGTGAAATGAAAGGTGCATAAAATATATTGATATTTAATTGAAACAGCTGGAAGAATCACTTTGTTACTGTAAAGCCGGAATTATTAACATTTGGAGCCATTGCAGCAGTTCATTTAATTGGACCCAGATTCACTGGCCTAACCCTTGGCATTGCCTGGCTGGTGTAAATTTGATATAAAGTAATACAGAAAGTGCCAGTTTCACAGGAAATGGAGCTGGCAAGGACCAGCAGTTCTTTTATTGTTAAAATGGATTTTGAAGACAAATAATTAAGGCTCTTTTTACTAGGGTGCGGGAGGGAAGGTTTGTTCTCTGGTTGTGCGAGGCACTGAGTGCTGAGTGCCCTGCCTTTTGTATGAGCTGATTTTTGGCACTGGTGTTTGAAAACGTTACTGTGGGCTTCTGGTGGCTGAGCCTGCACTTGAGACCTTCCATTGCATTGCTCTGTGGATTAGCCTTATGCTAATTTGCTTAACACTACTCTTTTTGTATCCTTTCCTGGCAAAAACCTTCCCAGAACTGTTGTATGGGCAAAAAAACCCAATGCTTTTCAGTTGCTGTTTGTTTGCTTGCTGAACTGGAATCAACATCAGAAAGAAAATGACTTTTTCTTTTTTCTTCTTCTTCCAAAATCAAGGTTTGTGTGCTGGTACTGGGAGGACTTTGGTGGTAAAAATTCGAGGAATGCCAGAAAATCCCAGAAAAGCCAGTCAGTTTAACTGAAAATGTTAAAAAAAAAAAAAGGAAGCGTGTTTACAGACATGACCTACTTTCTTTTTAAGCTTGAAAAGTAGTCAATTTTTTAACATTTTTTTCCTTTCCCTTTCTAGGCTAAAATCACAGAAGGCTGGGAAGTGGTGGGAACCGTCAGCACGCCTGAGGATGTGGAAAATGTTCCTGTCATCAGTTGCTTGGAATTTCAGTGGAATAAACCCGTCATTATAGTAATAGGTATTTCAATTTCCAGAGCTTTGGGCGTGGTGGCAGGGCAGGTGTGTGAGGGAAGGGCGGAAGGGTCAGGGTGATGTTTCACTCCCAGCCCGGTTGCAGGTCTGTTACGTTACATCACGCTTTGGTCTGGAAAAGAAAAGCTGAGCAAGAAGTACTAGAATGATCTGGCTGCAAATGAAATAGGGACCCAGAAGAAGAGGGGGAGACGAGAAGCCTCCCAGTAGGACCTGTCAATAATAAACAGGGAGTTTAGGAGCTGCAGAGGGTCTAGATGGCAGTGTCCAGTGGCAGGACAGGTCTGGGTCAGCGCAGCCACAGCGAGTTGTTTTGTGTTGTGTTCTGCGGCGCTTTTGATCCTGTCCTAGAGCCCTGGACCTGGATTTTCTGTGTTGGTGAGAGACCCAGGAGGTACGTGTTTGCTCTTGCTGTGCTGAGGCTGCCAGAGCGAGCTGTGCCGTGTCTTTGCTCTGTTGTGTTTCCTCTTAAAAAAACAGGAATAAATCTCTGTGCCCGGGTCTGGAAAGAAGCATGAGGAGCGCTTGCTGGGGATGGTCTGAACACAAAGCTGGGCTTTGTAGCGCAGAGACCACCACGGAGACCAGTCAGTGGCTGCTGTTGTTGGCCTAGGAGAAGGCAGGGGCAGTTGGCTGCTGTGGGATCAGCAGGAGGAGCAGATGAAACCTCTTCCCACCAGACCTGTGCACTCTTTGAGCAATGGGTGCCACTTTCCTGAGTAGCAATTCCTCCAGGGCCCTCTGCTTCTCTCCCCTCTCTGTGCAGAGGACGCTTGTAGAGGATGCTGTCATTTTTAGGCAGAGTTTGGGGCTGTGCAGCCTCCCAGAAGGTGAAGAGAAGGGGAGTAATGGCCTTGTGGCAGCTAGAGAAAGAAATTCACCCAGGAGTGCTGCTCTAGACACCCTTCTGCAGCCGTGCTCTAGCCCCTCACTTTGTGTCACCTGTCACACGAGCTGGTTTGAGCTTTTACACTTGGAAGTAGTGTCATGCTGGCGATGAGCCATCAAGGGGCTGTAATCCTGCCCCGTGCTGCGGTTTTCTTGGCTCAGAAGACATTCCTTTAATTAAAATGTTTATTGAACTCCTAGAAATACTGACAAGACAACGCCGCAAATCTGGCATCTCTACAAGATGTGTGGAGCTATATTATAAAGGGAGTAGGGAGGCTGGCAGCCCTGCTGATGGACCACAAAGAAATGCATCCCAGAAACGACGACAACACCAGGAGAAAGGAAGGGGGTGAAAGTGGCAGTGGTGTCGTTACCTTGAATTATGAGAGATTTCTCCAGGAAAAAGTCCAAATATCCTTTTGTCAAGGGAGATTGGAGGCTGATTGGTAGATGCATGAGGAGAGCTCCCGGACCTTGCAGCAGTAATGATTTCAACTCTCTGCTGAGCACTAACTCTTCGCTGAAAAGAAAATTGAACATTACAGTCATCCGATGCTGAGGTTGTTTGAAGAAACATCCTAGATCTGAATATGTAGCGTACCTGCAGCCACAAACAGAGAACAGCAGAGATAATTTAGCATGGTAGTGAGCTTTCTAGCGTTGCAGAGATTGCCTTGTAAGTTAAGCATTTGCAGAACTTGAATTCACCCTCCTGGTGTCCTCCCGGGCTGGGCAGAGAGGGATTTGACAGTCCAGGTTAATGTTGTCTGCACCGGAATCACTGCTGAAGGTGACGGGCAGCCGGGCTGCCCCGAGGGCTGGGAGCCTTGTGTGAACAGGAACGGATTGGGAGCACTGAGATGTCTGAGCAAGAAGAGTTTCTGCGTAATTTGTTCTTCTTACACTTTCAGTCTTTAGCTTGGGCTTTAAGGCTGTTCATGGAATTGGTGGTTTTACTGAGATGCTCATTTTACATACTTCTCTGAACTGCCAGCACAGCTCTTCCAGCCTGGATTTGAACTTCCTTCACTGGAAACTGCAGTTGCTACAGTGGTGTTTATTGTAAACGGGGCAGGAAACCTGTTCTATCATTTCAGCTGAGCTCTAATTCTGGTCTTTGAGGCCTGTCAGCGAGGGAAAAAGTTAAGAGATGGAAGTCAAAGATGGGAAGTGGGAAGTGTTTTGTTCACCAGTATAAATTAGGATTTATTCTGATTCAGTCAATACTCCCTCCCTCGTGTCACACTCTGTGCAAGTCTTTTTGCCCTGAATTTATGGTTCCTAATTATTTTAAGCAGCCAGAGCCATAAAAAGCTTTGTAAAAGCTGGAAGCAAAATTGCTGCCTTTATTAGGAATCGTAAGACCCTTATCAGGGAGAGGAGAGGATTGCTCCAGGAGCCATCGTACCTCTGGTGATAGCTGCTGTCCCACTTGGAGAGTCCCACGAGAGTGTGAGTTGAGAGGCTCAGGAGACAAATATGGCTGCAAATTGTAAAACTTTTCTGTGTTGAATCAGGAAAAAGTAGGATAATTTTATTTTTTTCTTGAAGCATCCCTAGAGAGCCACGGTCTAGTGATGAAGAGGCAGGTCGGGCCGTGGGAGGCCTGGCTCTGATTCCTTGTGTCGCCCAGGCTTCCCCCGTGACTTTGGATACCTCACCCAGGTCTTGTCTGCACTTCTGGCTTTAAGAAAGAAGGAAGAAAATAATGGTTAGGATGGGATTTTGGTTCTCTGAAGGTTCACTTACCCCAGCCAAAGGATGCTTTTGCCCGGTGTGGCTTATTTCCTGTAGGAAGGTGATGCACAGTGCATTACCCAAAGGATTCTTTCGCTTGCCAGTTAGATCAGGCTAGCAAAAGATGAGACTGGGCCTCGGCTTCCAGGGAATTCCCTCGATTTCCAGGGAATTATTCCAAATGAGACTAACAGCTCTCCCCTATGTGGTCGGAGGGGTGTTGCACAGATCAATCCATAGGGATGGGCCTGCTGCGGAGGTGCTATAACAACAGGGGAAGAATTTTGGTGGCAACTCAGCCCAGCAAAGAGCTCATTGAACCTTGTGGAGGGATGAGTCTCCAGTGGCACAGGCAGTGCCTAAAGCTCCCCTGTAGGCTGGTAAAACTTCAGGTAAGGGTCTAAATTCAGGTGAGCTTGAGCGAGGCCTTCGTGACAGCACTGGTCGTGCAGGCAGAGGTGCAGTAGCAGTGTTTGCCCCCTTAGTGCCACCCTGGGACGAGTCTGGGGTCGGGGTATGGCTGTTGAAGGGGAACATTTCGTTTCCAGCAACCTGAGCCTGTTTTATCAAAGGGTGAGCACGTTTTAGAAGTGAGCTGGGTGTTCTCACAGCCGTGTAGCTGTCTCTGTAGCTCTAAATAATGAATGTGGAAGAATTCTTTGGGGAGCTGAGCCGGCTGGGAGGTCTGTGGTCTTCTGCATTTTCACTTGTCTGCGTGCAGGATTGTTTAAAGCCTCTCCCTTTCCATTTCCCTTTGTGACAGTGTGAGTCAAACAACTACTAATGACCTGGGATAGATTTCAACTCTGTTTCACCAGTGTATCAGCCCAAACATATCAGGGCTGTTGGATGGTTTAACAACTAATCAATTGAAGCCTCTGGTTAAACTGTCTGCATTCACAAGTTGCACCCAGCTGGTGGTACTGTGTGCTGAAAAGGCTGAACCCGTCACTATCAATAGGGATGTGGGATTTGCTGGACCAGATCAGCAAGTGTGGCCTCTTCTCTGGCTTGTCCCTTTGGTCACAGCCCGCGTATGTGGGCAGGTGCCCACTGGCCTGGTGGCTGCTTGCACAGGGGATCTTCGTGCTCAGGCTACAAGGCTCTGTGCCTGCAGGTGTGTTGCACAGGTATTCCTCAAAACCACTTCAGATACTGGAGAAGAGAGCTGGGGAGACTGGAGTGGGCCAGGTAAGGTGCCCATCTCGCCTCTGGTAGCTCTTGCTGCACAGGAGCTGGTGAGGTTGCTGCTGAGCTTAGGGGCAGGGTGTAGTTGTGACACAGCATTAGCAAGAACTGTATTCGGGAGGGGAAGAAGGGACGTGGCAGTGGTTGCGAGGTGACCTGAGCAGTGTCTTTGTTCTGCAGGCAGTGAAGGTGATGGACTTTCCCTGGAGACACAGCTCTTGTGCCATCGGATGCTGGCCATACCCCCTGGCAGAGTGCTTCACCCCGGCATCGAGTCACTGAACGTCTCTGTTGCTACTGGTAAAAACAGTTCTGATGCACAAAGGCATTGTAGTCCAAATTCTTTTATTTAAAAATCAAACAGACATCCAGGCCTGCAGAATAATTTTCTTGTGGTTTGAAAAAAGATCTTTTTTTTTTTTTTTTAAATTATTTTTTACTTTCCTACAGGTATTCTCCTGCACTCCATCTGCAGCCAGAAGCTGAGGCATGGCGACTGAATGGGTTTTTCTTATTTGGTGGGGAAAGCTGCTTGGCATTTCGTGGCCGTGCTCTGTGGGTGTGGATATGGAAGTGTTCCTTCAGGGCCTTCACCACCGCTGCAAGTTACAGGGAGAGCCCCATTGACCTGAGCTACGTCTTGGCTGACGCACAGTGCCACCAAAACCCTGGCTGAACGGCAAAGTCGGAGACCTGCAGGTACTGGGTGACACCTCCCACCGGCACCTTGGAGGAGCAGCTGTAAGGAAGGGAGACAAAGCTAGGTTTTAAAAGCAGACAGCCAAATCCTTCAGTTTTTTGCAGTTAAATACCCAGTGATGGCTGTGAGCCTTGTGCTTGTCGGACTTTGTACATCGCTTGTCCTCTGGAGGGAGTTTGGGCTTTAGGAGAGAGATGGTACTTGGCTGGTGCTGCTGCTGAGACCAGCTGTCCCCAAGCCCACCCCATGCCCGAGCCCACCACCCTCTTGGCAGCCAGGGGAGTGCTGGGGAGAAGCAGGGATGACTTGGGACTACTCGGTAGCAATTTCTTCATCATGAGGCGGTTTCGTTGTTACATACTGCTGTGGGAATGTCTTGAAAACACACAGTGTTGTGTTTGGCTGTAAACCAGGTAGGTCTGAGCCCCGCCAAAGGATGGGCATGAGCGGTTAGAAAACGGCTGTAGCGGGGAAAAATGTGGCCCGTTGAAATAAAGCCTCTGTAAAGATTGGTTGTAGACTCAGATCAATCCTTTTTGTGTCATATATAAATCCAGAGCGTGATTAGTGGAACAGAGCACTTCCTGCGGGTGGGAAGGGGAATCAGGAGCTTGTTCTCTCCTTCCAGGGAAGTTTCCTTTCTGTGGTGGGCCTGATCCTACTGGATGCTGAGCTGCCCCAGCGCCACCGTCCCCGCTGATGGCATGGGAAGGGGCGAGGGTGTCTTCATTTGCAAATATCCTGGTTGAAAACCAGGCTGGCTAAATTATTGAGAACCAAATGAATGTTATCACTTAGCACCTTAATTATTTTATTTAGCTACTGTGGCCCTTTGCATAGGATTCCTCATTAACACTTAATTTACAGTGCCCTTTAGGGATAATTTCAAACAATTCAGCTTAGTCTCCTCCCTCCCCCCCTTCCAAATGAACAAGTAAATCACTCAGAGTGACTAATTAGGACTTTCCTTTGAGCTAAATGAAGTCTGTAAACCGGTCTGTGGATGTGGAGGTTTTTCAGACACCTCCCTGGGAGGGCCTGGTCGTGGTGGTGGGGGCTGCGGGGCTGGGGACACCCCAGGTGCCCGGGATGGGGGACAGGAGGGGACATGGAGCTCTTCAAAGGTGTTGGGTACTCACTGCTCTGGATGCAGATGTCTGGATGGCTGTGATGGAGAGGGTGCCTGGCGTGGTGGCACGTGTCCTGAGCTGTGTCTGCAGCTTCACCCTCTCCATTGGAAAAGGACAAAATTAAAATCCCTCCAAAATTATGGCTACGGTGTAAGCAGCACTTTGTTGCCTGAGTCTGACAGCGAGCTGGTCACTGAGTAACAGTGAATTGGTGCAGTGCTGGGGTGACAGCTCTTGTGTTTTGTGGGCTGAATGTGTCTATTTTTCTTTTTTTTAAATTTTTTTTAATGCTGAAATGGAAAGGCTTGGGGCCAGGGAGGCTGCAGGCCAGCTCCCCCCGACCAGCGCTGCTCCCGCAGCCCTGAGTGCCCCAGCAGAGGGTGCCCGTGGCTCAGATTTGCTCATTTTTCAGGGGAGAGATTCAGCACTTGGGGCTGACTGAATCCTTCCTTTCCAGCAGCAGGGATGAGGATAAAGCTGTTTCTTTATTCCCGACCTATAGGTTAGTATATATATTTTTCAGATTTCATAGGAATTGCAGTTTCTCCTTTTTTTCTTTCTTTATTTGAGAAGTAATTAATAAGATGAAGCATTTCGCTGGGTTTGTGTGTGTTTGGGAAAGCCGGGCACTTTCAGACTGTGCTGAGCCACGCCGGCCCCCCGCGGAGGAAGAGGAGGAGGAGGAGGCAGGTGAGTAGGGATGGAGGAGCTACTTCACTTCTGGAAGGCTCCCAAAAAGCTTTGAAACCTCAGTGCCCGTAGTGGCTCTGCCCACGGGGTGACAAAGATCAAAGTTCCCGTGGTCCCTTGTCCATCAGTCCAGGGGACATCGTGGCTCCCCTGCAGATTTCCCCAAACAGCCGCTGTGTCCCTGGAGCACCTCAGTTTGGCACTGGAGTGTCAGTATTTGGCTTACTGGGAGTTGCATGAGGCTTGAATTTTAAGAGGCAGGGATTTGAGTGTCTAACCAGGGCTGCAGCTCAGACTTTTATGCTTGAGGGCTGCAGTACAGGCTCCTGTGAGTGCAGTAAATCCCACTCCGGAGGGCTCGGCTGTTTGCATTTAGCCCGTTTCCCTCCGTGGCAAATTTTGGCCCTGCTTTTTTTCACTGGGATGTCCCTCTGGCATCGCTTTTGGATGTATCTGCCGTGGCGGATGCTTTCTCCTTCTGCCCCAGCTCCATCCTGCTCTGGGCTGAGACCCTGAGGAGCGTGGGGACCTCTGCTCACTCGCACCTTTGGAGATGGAGCTTTGTGCTGTGCGATTTGCCCCCGATCTAATAAATGCGATCCATTAATTGGATCATTGCCTGCTTCTCCAGTTAATTTCCTGGGCATTTTTAAATGTTAAAATGTAGTTTTTATAGTCTTTCATTATTTTTAGCCTTAAGCTTGACTATAATCGTCCCTGTAATGTAACTGTAAAAAACTCCCAGCTTTATATCATAAAGGAGGACATTAATTGTCATTTTTTGTGTACATCAGCAAGATCAAAACATGCTTCCTGATTACTTCTGTTTGTACATAGAGTCTCTTTGATATTTAGATATGAATAAAGTGTGTGTGTGTAATCTGAAAGTCAATTCTTCCCTCCCTGCTGCTTGCCATGGAGTCCCTTTCACAGGCTTATTTACCAAATTGATTTAAAAATTTAGTAATTGCCCTTCCAGAATGATTTCTCAATAATCAAAGTGTCTTTAAGCACAGTGGCAAAATATTTGTCCTCCTTGGTTCAGAAGATGCTCTCCACGCCTCGGCCTTTTTGTCCTCCGCCGAGGGCGAGCACAAATCTTTTCATCCCTCAGAAACGAGCTCCAGGGCGAGCGGGCTGCGAGAGGAGCTCAGCTCATGCCCCAAATTTCGCTTTTGTGCACAGATTATCAACACAACCGGAAAAGTCCCGTTCCGTCAAATCCCTCACTGGGTCCCAGGGAGGTTTCCTGAGGCTGGAAGGACTTTGGGACAGAAAACACCTTCTTTTTGCCAAGCTGGAGGTGGTCCCATGGCTGGAGCAGCAGCGGGTGCCCAACGCGGGGCACCTTCCTCCCCGGTGCTGGAGAATCCTCCGCAGCCCCGATCCCGCTTTGTAAATGTAATCAACCTTGAGGTCTTGTTACTTCCACAGGTGCAATTAACATTACCATCTGCTAATCCGTGATTAACGATGTTTACAAATATGCTACAACATGTTAAAATGTGCTGGCACTCTTTTTTTTCTTTCCTCCCCCCCCTCCCAGTTTTGGCACAGGAGGGCTTTCCTGGCCAAGGGCTCCCCGTACCCCACCCTGAATTCACACACCTTTTGTTTTTCATTATTTAAAAGCGCTGTTAAAACTCCAAACCAGCTGTAGGAATGACAGGTTCGTATCAGAAGGTCAGTGCTGCTAAATGGGGTTTAATTGCACGGGGGTTGAGGTACAAACTGATGAATCTGGATAATAAAACTTTGTGGGGAGCGACATATGGTGCAGTTTAAAGTAAATTTTTATTGATCATCCCACAACTGATGTGTTAATGGGATGGCAGTCTTTGCTTTGGGTTTGATATTGATGTGGAGTTTTAATAATGTCACACAGGAATATTGTGGAGGGGTTTATAATTTAAAAAAAAAAAAAAAAAGTGTTTTCTATTAACTGCCTTTTTCTTCCTAATGCAGGGAGGAATATATTATATCTCTACTGTATGTCCTCCAGATCTAGGTTACATGTAATTGCTCGGTAATTGGTAGAACCATGTAAAAGCCATGGTATTTGCCAGTAAACCCTCCTAAGTTACCATGAAATTGAAGTGTGATATTTATTCTCTACAAAACTTGCTACCCAAATATCGTGTAGGATCAGGTTTGGTCACCGCAGAGGCGTTTCTGCAGCGGCTGTGCCATGCGTAACGCC
>JAHREE010089269.1:0-15551 GCA_033628505.1 Tringa tobata | reverse complement strand
TCCTTCTGTCTTCAAGTGTCCTTTCAGCTATAGTCTGGCCAGGTTGTGAACCTGCTCTGGAAATTGGTCACTTAAAAATAATGTGTCAAAATAGATGTTTTGAAGCCAGATCAATTCACAACAGAACCCCACAAACACCGCCCAAACACAGCTTAGTTGTTGGAGTGAGCAGCGAGGGGTAGATAGGGGTGGGATTCTGGCAATACCTGAAACCAAGATTGTTGGGAAAAGCTTTGGAATGGAATGTCACGGCTCTTGCTATGAACAAAGAAAGTGCTATTTTGTATATGGAAATTGAAGCAAAGTGGGGCTAAGGACTCTACCAGATTCTTTTGTTGAATAGAACTGTGTTAAGACAGTTTTGGGTCGACAGACTTGAAGTCTGTTCTAATTCAGGAACCGATATAAGCTGTACCACAAGCATAAACTCTGCCATGAGTATATTCACGCTTGCCCTTTCACTCACACCCCTAGCAGCACCGTTTCAAAAATACCACCCTCACAGGGAAAGTGCAAGTAACTGACTGAAGATCATCCAGGAGGGCAGAGAGGGAGCAGGCAAGCGCTGACCCCAGCTCTCCAGTTCACAGGCAAGCACTAACAATTGCACTCTTCCCTTCATCTAGCAGGAAAATTATTTCCAAAACTGGTAATGGAGAGATTTTTAAAAGGAAAACCATTGATCAGATGCCCAAACCCATTTGAAAGCTAGAAAAGTTATGGTACAGGCTAAATTTAAAGTGCAGTGGCAGTTTTCAAATCACTCCTGATGCAGGAAAGCCTTCTCTGGTTTTTATGCCTTTGAAAAATTCTCCTTCAAATCTCAGTATTTAAAAAGATAAACAACCAAGGAAATTATATATAGTTTCTGTCAGTAACATAAATACAGTTAACTTCTCCATAATCATAGCTTTGTGATTAAAAATAACAAATCTAGATAAGTTACAGCTATAAAAATTATGAAGCAACACAGGGTTTAGGTAGGATTAAGGTTAAATTAGGCCCAAGTGAAAAACATCCCCCTTGACAAAGGGGTAGTCACCCTATTCTGTAACCTCTTAACAGTCTCCAACAGCAGGAAATTCTGCCAGTATTGAAGACACATCTGTTTACTATTAAAGCATATAAACTATAAACAGGAAAGGTCTTTTCTGATTGAGTGGTTATAAAACCAGAAGAGAAATTAGTGTACGCGTTCCCTATGTGGGAGAGTCGGTCTGTTAGTTTTAAGTGATGTCATTGGACAAAAAGGTAGTTGTCAGAAAACCTGGGGATGGGGGACTGTGTGTATTTTAGCAGCTTTGCTCTGCAGCAGCCCCCAGTGCAGTGGCTGGTGGAAAGTCATCCCAAGGCGGCTGGGGGGCTGTGCTGGCCGGCTCTTGCACACAAGGCACTTGACCTCTCAGCTGCCTTGTGATCCCCACTAGCTCTTACCTGCTCAGACACAGATCACCCTCTTTTCTGAAAAAGTGGTATGTTTTCAGATCCTTAGCCCAGGCTAAAAGTAGCCATTTAAAAATAGCAGAAATTATCTGTTCCATGTGAAACAAAGTATCTTTACTTTGAGATGGGTATGTCTTAGCATTTGGACTACATGGAATAGGAGACTAAAGAAAATGGGATGCTTGCTATACTAGTAGCTCTAGACCTTGACTTTTAGCTTCCCTCAATTGTGTGTTCTATGTAAAAGGCCAAGAAAACGCAGGATCTGAACCATGAGTGGCTGCAAAAGAGAACCTTATTTTTATTAAGAGCACTTCGGTTCATATTTTAAAGCCAAGAGTGTCTGAGCCTGATTAACTTTTGATTTAAAGGCTTCAATATCTGGTTTTTGGTGTTTGTTTTTTTTTTGCAAAGTTTATTGTATTAAAATAGATCTAGTGCAGAAATGAGGAATGTATGATTACAACATCACTTTGTTACTATGAATTTGTGTAAAATGAACATGCGGTAGAGGGAAGGTTATTTTGAATAGAATAGGGCAGATGTCTAAACAACAAATACCCACAGTGTGGCTATAGTTTCAGAAAAAGGTTGACCCTTTCTTTTAGTGGTGGAACTTGTGAAGTGTGGCCTTGGAGTACACACACATGGCTGAGTGAAGGTCAGGGAGGAAGAGGTCATAAGGAGAGCCAAGTTCTTCACTATTAAGGGATCTAACAAGTTTGCAAGGCAGCATAAAAGCAGGCAATGTAATCATGGTGGTTCCAGTCACTGAGCAGGAATGATGCTGTGCCCTGCACTGGCTGCAGTGGCAGAGAGGCCTGCTGAGCAATCTGGCCAAACCAGAATTATAAAAAATGAAAGAGATAAGCTACTGGGTTTCACTTTAGAAACAACTCTTTCCATAATGCCTGTAATATAATAAAATACCTTTTATGGTATCAAAGTCACTGTCACAGTTCCGAAAGTATTGCTGTTGATCATCAATAATCTAGATTTTTAAAGCTTTTTTTTTTTTTGGGGGGGGGGGGGGGGGAAGTGCTTTGGGGTTTGTTTGTGTTTTTAGTTTTGTTTTTTCTCTTTAATGCAGCATAGAAAATAGGGGCAGAGAGAGAACCGGTTGTTGAAAATAGACCATGTTGTAGATTGCTGTATGTACACCTGTAACAAGAAGGGTACAATTTGAATAGTGTAAGAGGAGATACTTAATTCAATCTATTTCAGTCCCCTTCTGTTAAAGGTTAGATGTCAACTCTTCAAAAGTTCTTTGTATTCTGTAGGAAGCTTGCCTTTGGTGTGATGATCATAGTATCTGTAACAACCAAGAAAAGCTCAACAGCAGTCTGAAAAACATACGGCACATTAAATGGAGGATTGTACTGGAAGAGCTGTAAAACTAATGTGTAAAGTGCAGTTTCTCCACTCTGCATTGATACAAAGTCCCATTTCCTTTATGTTTATCTAGATCTCTATTAACTGTTTCCGTCACCAAAAAGAAGTCCATTTTGAATCCTAGTGGGTCCAGCTGCCAGCAGAGCAAAGTGTAGCTACATCATTTCCACTTGTTTTGCATCTAGGTTTTCTTCCAAATGAGAGTTAGAAGGATGCTGTTTAATTTATTAAAGTGTTAGATTCTGTTGCCTGGCTATGCAAGAGGACAATGGCTGTTTAAATTCACTTCATGGAGAACTCACAAGGTGTGCTTTTTAAAGGAATGTGAAATAACACAACTGAGACAGCACTCACATTTTGTATTCCGGACTTGAATTTTGCTCAGCGTATAAGCCTAAGTTCAGAATTTTGCTGAGTACTTTGCCATTCATTTAGATTTCAGAACTCTTAAAAGGAGTAAAACTTGTCTTATTTTTAGTAGGGTTATACTTAAAAACCCTTTGTTCCCTTTTTAATGCTCATTTGAGAAAAGAATTTGCTATAATTTGCAAAATGCCATGCGATCTTTTTTCCCGTTGCCAAGTGCTTAGGAAAAAGTGCTTATTAGACAGCTAGGTTTGGATATTGAGCTGCTCCTGTAATGCTCCTTCAACGGCAAATAGTTTTTGTTCCAGGATAAAATTAACCCTGCTGCTTTTTCATGAGAGGGGAGGAATAATTACCAGGCTTTGCTCTTTCCCATCAGCACGTTGGCTCACTGCCCTGGCTTTTTACTACCAGGTGTTACAGACAACAGTAACTTTTTGCTTTGTTTCCTGCTACCTTGTCCTTCAGCAACCAGTGTTTGCATGGTCGTTTCACCTTGTGTGCTAATGGCCCTGCTTTCTGAAACCCAGTTATCTTACCTCCACTGTGCTGTTGCGTGCTGATACTATACCATTAATCATTTTCACTTCTCCCACTACTTGGGTATTCACCAGATGTCTTGAAGTTTGCTTTGTGTTCCTCTGTTTTCTTTGTGCTGTTTTTCCTCTGATTCTTCAAGGACCCTTATACAAATATTAGCAGATTGCTATCAAAAAGTTACAACCAAATGGTGAGCTTATGCTTTGACCAAGAGAAATACAAATGTATCCTTTTCCCTTGTGGGACAGCTTAAAATGTTCTTTGTATCGAAATGCAGTGTTCTCACTCCTGTGCAGTATTAATGAAGTTAGGGTGCAGTGGTGGTTACTTTCTGTAGGTTGCTGTCATTCCTAAATGCAGAGACATAAAATTTAATGGACGGATGCAGTGAATGAAATACTGTAATGAGATATTGCACTAAATAGAGCAGTTCATTCATTTGACCTCATAGCAAATACCCAAGTAGTGCATGTTTTGGCTAGATCTGGCAGGTTCATACCAGTGGAACTGGTACACAGCTTTTTAAAAAGGATTTAGGGGTTCAGTGAGTGTGCTTGTGTAGCATAGTGTTGCTCTTGCCCAATGCGAGCTGAAAGATGTTAGACTTTTTTTAATTGCTCTATTGGAAATGAGTTGACAGCCTCCCTTATACATCTGTCAACTGGCAGGAAAGGAAGCATCATGATCTTTTCAACTGCCAGCCAGCCAAAGAGACCCCCTTTCCCTGTGTAGGAGAGATAGGAGATAGACATTGGCATGTCTTCCTGGGATTTCAGCATCAGTCTTTGAAGGAAGGCTGTGTGGGTGTGAAGTTGAGCTCTACTATTCTGGCAAGGCTGTGCTGCCCTGGCACAGATCATCAGAAAGGTTTCTTTTTGGTTTACAATGAGCACAGCTAAACGTTTTTGCTTGAGGAAACTGCTGCTTGAGGTGACCCTGCCCAGACTGAGTTACGTCTGGTTGTAAAATGTTGATTTTTTTTTTTACTTGAGTTATGGGGATTTTGGGGAAGGAGTGAAAATTGCAGCAGGATGTGGGGTGGAAAACCACAGTGAAACCCACACGAAAACAAGGGAGACAACACCTCAATACTCACTACCAGGCCACACAGTATCTTTTTGTGTCAATTATAATAGCCAGAAAGGGTTTATCTGTTTAGATGCATGGGTTCTGGCAGGCTGTTGATGTCTAAGACACATGTTCCTCTATTCTTCTTGGTCCCTCCAGCCTTCCCAACACCCCCAAAATACCAGTGTCTTTAAAATATTGTAAGCACAAAAATATTTTAAAGGATTACAAGGAGGTACTGGTCTGGCATGGTACACTGTAAGACTGCCAAAGCAAATCTTGAGAAAGAGATATTTATTTAAGAATGCTGTCTGTCTTCTCTCTCTCTCCTTTTTTTTTTTTTCTTTTTTTTTAATTTTGCATGTTTTTAGTAAGCTTTCACTGCAAAAATTCTGATGTATTTCTTTTGACTTATGGTATGCCACAGAAGTATATCAAAGGGTCTGTTCCAGGGAAAAAAAAAACACAAACCCAAATCGTAACAGCTAGGCATCTTTTATGGATGTAGGCCCTTGATGAAGCTTAGACTTGATTCAGAGCTCCATTTAGCACTGCATCTCACAATGTCCCTTTCCTGAGGTCTAGCCAAACCACACTCCTTCAACCAAGACGCTGTTACAAGTTAGGTGGTAATCATGATGTATTGCATAGCTGCCTAAAGGGCCCAAAACAGAAATCCTGTGATGACCCATCACCCTGAAAAAATCATATTTCTTCCTAATGGGTTGTCCTCTGCTGTTCTGCTGAGATGCCTGTCCACAGTCTGGCTCTTAAAATTCACGATGAGCACTATCAACCTGTTCTGTCCGTGCTTTCACTGTGAGTAATTCTGCCTGCCTGTGGCATCTTTATCCTATACTGGACAAGTCTTACATTTTGTAAGACCACCAGGTCTTACACCAGGTCAGTGGAGGACCCTGGAGATCTGCTGCATCATTATCATGTTTGAATATTGGCCACTCATGTTTGCTGAACTGAACCCACAGTCTGAGTCTGTCTCTGTCTTTAGTATGAACTCTTCCATAGCTATTTTGTACTTCCCAAGTTTGCACATGCCTTTCTCTTTTGATGCATCTGTGCCTTATTTGTTCAGTGAAGTATCAAAGTAAAAAGCAGAATCTCAATTTAATTAATTTTTATTTCTTTTTTTCTTCGTTCCTTTCTCTGTTTTGCTCCAAAACTTGGTTTGTGGTCTGCAGGTCAACAATGGGGAGCTTGCTGCTTGCTTTTATTGGTGAGCAGGGAGAGGAAGGACCCAGAGCAGCTTTGTTGACTCTAGTGAGACACAAGAGATGGAGGAAAGGGAATAATCTCTGGCACCTGTGAATGTGTGCAAGGGAGAGAAACTGCATGTGTCAGACTACTGCATTTGGTTCAGATACGGTTACACTGTCAAGGCTGTGGGTATGTATTCCTCCTTGTTGAGGAAGTAGTGCTGTACTGTGTGTGCTCAGAGTAAGACATTGAAAAGCAGAACATAATATGCCCATAATACCAGGACCGAGAGGTTCTTGATTTCCTACAGTTTCCTGTTCTGTGACTATAAACTTCAGTTAGCATGGGTAAGAGCTTTTTCCTCTGGGGGTTTTCTGGTGTCTTAAACAGTACAAGTTTCCATTGCATTGTTTTCTTTGCTTGTAGGGATTATAGGATATTTCTGCTTATTCAGGTGTCTTCTTTTTTATGAAATCTGTGGGAACCTCAGAGACCTCTACTGTGCTGAAATCACTCTTTCACATTCTGAAGTTACTGGGGGCAATAGCAAGAGAAAGAACCAAGAAGCTTGGGAGAATCAGAGAATCATAGAACGGTTTAGGTTGGAAGGGACCTTAAAGATCATCAAGTTCCAACCCCCCTGCCATGGGCAGGGACACCTCCCACTAGACCAGGTTGCTCAAAGCCCCATCCAGCCTGGCCTTGAACACTTCCAGGGATGGGGCATCCACAACTTCCCTGGGCAACCTGTTCCAGTGCCTCACCACCCTCACAGTAAAGAATTTCTTTCTGGTATCTAATCTAAATCTCCTCTCTTCCAATTTAAAATCGTTACCCCTTGGCCTGTCACTACGATTCCTGACAAAGAGTCCCTCTCCAGCTCTCCTGTAGGCTCCCTTCAGATATTGAAAGGCTGCTATAAGGTCTCCTCAGAGCCTTCTCTTCTCCGGGCTGAACAACCCCACTCTCTCAGCCTGTCCTCACAGGGGAGGTGCTCCATCCCTCTGAGCATCTTCGTGGCCCTCTGCTGGACCCGTTCCAACAGATCCATGTCCTTCCTGAGTTGAGGACTCCAAATCTGGACACAATACTCCAGGTGGGGTCTCACGAGCACAGAGTAGAGGGGCAGAATCACTTCCCATGACCTGCTGGCCACGCTTCTCTTGATGCAGCCCAGGATGCAGTTGTCTTTCTGGGCTGCCAGTGCACATTGCCGGCTCATGTTAAGCTTCTCATCCACCAACACCCCCAAGTCCTTCTCCTCAGGGCTGCTTTATAGCCATTCTCCGCCCAACCTGTATTTGTGCCTGGGATTGCCACGTCCCAGGTGCAGGACCCTGCACTTGGCTTGGTTAAACTTCATGCGATTTACACAAGCCCACCTCTCAAGCCTGTCCAGGTCCCTCTGGATTGCATCCCTTCTCTCCAGCACGTCGACCGCACCACTGAGTTTGGTGTCATCAGCAAACTTGCTGAGGGGGCACTCTGTCCCTCTGTCCATATCTCCAACAAAGATGTTGAACAGCACTGGTCCCAATACTGACCTCTGAGGAACACCACTCATCACTGGCCACCAACTGGACATTGAGCCATTGACCACAACCCTTTGAGTGCAGCCATCCAGCCAGCTCCTTATTTACTGAGTGGTCCATCCATCGAATCCATTAGTTTCCAATTTTGAGACCAGGATGTTGTGTGGGACAGCATTGAATGCTTTGCACAAGTCCAGATAGATGACATCTGTTGCTCTGCCCTTGTCCACCAAGTGTGTGGCAGTATCATAAAAGGCCACCAAAATTGTCAGGCACAATTTGCCCATGGTGAAGCCATGTTGGCTGTCTCAAATCACCTCCTTATTTTCCATGTGCCTTAGCAGAGATTCCAGGAGGATCTACTCCATAACCTTGCCAGGCACAGAGGTGAGACTGACTGGCCTGTAGTTCCCTGGGTCTTCTTTTTTTCCTTTTTTGAATACTGGGTTTATGTTCCCCTTTTTCCAGTCTGCGGGAACTTCGCCAGACTGCCATGATTGAGAAAGACAAAAGCAAAGATTGTGTCAGCCTCATTTCCATGGCAAGTTAGGTTGACTGAAGAAAAGGGAAAAAAGCAGCTCTAGGGGTCTTTTTTTTGCCCTGGGTTTGCACCACTGTTGGAAAGAACTGCTTAAGTGTTTTCATGCACCTGTTGTTTCCTCCTTGGAGATTCAGTACTGAGCCTCTGTAGCTTTGAGGGGGTTGGTAGGAAATAGATTGGTTGTGCTGAAGCTCTGGAAAGCAGTGATTGAATCAAGAGGTGGCTTCCAGTGAGGGCCTTTTTTTTTTAATTTATTTTATTTATCAGCAAATAAAAGCATGTGCACTGCAGCTGAGATAACCTTAAGTAGTGCCTTCAGAGCCATCCATCTCTTAGTGCCCAGAGCTGAACACGAACAGCAAACTGCAACTGTGACAGCAGAGAATGAGGGATATGGCTCATGCTAGTACTGAAACATTGGTTCAATAGCTGCTAACGGCTGTGAGAGAAAAGCTGAAGTTAGACGCGTTGCCAAGAGAGCCTGAGGATGGGAGTGTCTTACCTAGAAGATGTTATTGATTTATCGCTCATTGGCTTTCCCAAGTTTATTTTGTTTCTCACTCAACTCCTTTCTCCTTCACGTAAAACATGTTTTTGCTTTCTTCTCTTGAAATTGAGGGAGTGTTGCTAGTAAGGGCTCTTAATGCAAATAGTTAAATCTCTCCAGGTGTCTGCATGGGACTCAAAACATATGCTCAAATCGTAAGAGGAACCGTTAGATAGTTGAACTTGGGCCCTCATGCTGCTGACAGCACTTGGCTAAGTTATTTTTTATTCTTAGCAAGTTCAGCTTACCCAAGAAATTTGGAAATTACTATTTGAAAAAAAAGTGTCTTACAGTACTGAGAATCAGATAGGTTCCAACCAGCTTTTTCGTAGGTCATAAAGTAGATCCCCATATTTGTTTCTGCATGGTGAAATTATATGGTGGATGCCTTACTGCACCTCTCTAGCAGCTTCATGTCTTCTTCTCTAGGGCATGTTTTCTTAATGCTTAGAGGAAATTTTGGGAAAGGAGAAATGGCATTTAGAGAAACCAGGAGAAGGAGGGGCAATAAATTGTCTTCAACAAAGCATGTTAGCAGTGAGAAAAACAAATATCTTCTACTCCTTTTAAGGGAAGACACAAACGTTGGCCTCTTCCATCCCCTATGGCTCTGCTGTGCCTGGATAAATACGGGAGCGGACTAGGAGAGCAGAGCATGGTGATCCCGAATGGGCCAATGCATCACAGAGAGGCTTCTGGTATCTCTGTTGCTATTTCAGTGACTTCAGTAGACATGTCCAGGGTTCAATTCTGCTGCCATCCTGTTTTTAAGCAGTGCTTTGTTGGATTTTTCTGTAGTTCGTTATGTCTGCTGGTGGCACTGACCTTGTTTCTGTAGGTTCCTACTGGTGGGATTTTTCTGTTGCAGTGCAATGTTCAACCAGCACTACTGTTTCCCTGACAAGTGCTGTAGTAAAATATTTCGAGACAACCCAAACTGCACGGGGTATTTGTCACCTTTTGCACGTATTGTTTTGTGGCACAAAAGTGCCAACAGGTCCCATTTGAGATGCTAGTCTCTCGGACAATGCTTTTCTAATAGCTGCAGAATGATCCCTGCTGCCCTCACAGAGCCAAGCCAGCTGGCTGTATGTATCCCAGGGCTGTGACTCCACTGGCAACTTTTAATTTAAAACCCGAAAACTGGTGTAAGTTCAAAAAGGGTAAAGTAGTGAGTGAAGGGACTGCAATCAAAGGGCGAGGATGGAGCATAGATTTTTTTTTATTTTTTTTTTTTTTTAGCCAGCTCCTGAAGGCCTGTTGTTCCTTGGCCAATTTGTTGTTACAGCCTGAGAACGGGCACCCTGCCATTCTCACAGATGGACAGAAGAGCAGGCTGGAGAGAGACTGGCATTGCGTGTCGAATGTTTCTGTTAGTGCATTGCAACCTGGGATCTTCAGATAACAGTTAGCACTTACACCAATGGCCTGTAGTTGTATGCTAGTTATGGTGTAGATGAGCATGTTATAAAAGGCTGAGACAAACGTTTATTCTAATGTGGTACATAGATTTAATAAATCCTGACATACAGCCAAGCTGCAGGAGGCTCTGAAACTGTGTACCAAAAGATCTGGGGTTACTGAATTATTTCAGAGAATTTCTTCAATATGAATCTCTCCTCCACCCACTTCCTTCTTCAGTGCCCCTACAGGGATGAACTCAAAGGCAAGGCAAGCAGCACTTAGAAGCCTGTTTAGTTGAGAATTGCATTTGTCAGACACTTTTTTTCTGTGGAGGGCCTGTAGCGTTTCAGTGAAATAAAATGCCAAGTTAATAAAAGTGTGAAGAAAATGAATCTGCTGTGATTGAAAAAGTTTGGCTTATATTTTCTTTAAGTGCATTACAATCCAAAAAATTAGTTCTGCTCTGGAATAGATATTCCTGGCCGTAATGAGATTTGGAATGGGCTTTTAAGATGTTCAGGTTCTTCTTCTGGCTTTTCACCCTCTTCCTCTTGCACAAACCCTGTCACAACTCATGTCTGGGCAGAGCTACATTGTTTTCTTCTGCCCAAACTGCTTCCCTCACACCCCATTATGGGAGTGGATTACATGTCCCTCTCTTGGTATAAAACCAATCTTTGGGGTGGGAGTGTAAAGATGGCTTGTTTTGTTTGCATCAAAGACCATTCCACTGTATATGATCTAACCCTTTGTGCTGTGAATGGCACCAGAACTGTTAGGGTGATGCTATGTTTTTCTGGCAGAACTTGACCTAAAGAGAACAAACACTCTTATGGTAATTTGCCCCTTGTGAACTGATACTGGGCTTCTTTGCTGAGTTTGCAGAAAGACAGAGATTATAGCTCCCCATGAGTTATCTGTCTTAATTGGGCATTAACTCTGATGCCTAATTTTCTCTGAAGCATTTACTAAAATGCACTACTTAAATACAGTGTCTTGTAGGTTTGGAGGACTTTGTCTAAGTTTTGGTGCAGTATTAAAAAGTAGTAGCTGACTTTTTTTTATTTTTTCAGGATGAGATCAGTCTTCTTTCTGTCACTGCATTTACCTCTTTAGTATTAATTAGATATTTGTATAATAGGAAGACTGTGGATGTTCCTGTGCTGTGGAGCATTGGGCAGGCTGTCCTGAATGAGCTGGCTCTGGAGTCAGAAGCAGGTGGTGGTGAGGCAGTACCCATGTGGATGGTGTTTCACCTGCAGCCTGCCCAGTTCAGGGAGTTTTAGGGTTGTACCATCTGTGTCATGTGGACATGTCCTCTGACACCCCTAGACTCTGAGAAGCTGCACAAGAAGCAGGAGCAATATCTAGGATATGCCATATTTTGGGAATGTGAAGAGGAAGGTAGAGTTAAGTTAATTAAAGTAACCATTTGGGGGACCTTTGGCACCAAAAATCTGGGCAACTTGCCCTGATTATTTGAAGCATCTGCTTATGATGATACCAATTGGCTTGATCCTGGTTACCATTACTTCTCCGGTGGCTGCATTACGCTCTGTGTTTCAGGCTATGGGTTGCCTGGGTGTGTTTCAGACACCTGTGTATGTGACACCGAGAAACATTTACTGTTTCCCAGCCTGAGTTGCAATCTGTGCTCCACTCTGCCCAGATGCTTGTTGAAAAAGCAATGGAATTAAGCGCTTCTGCTGCCTGGCAGCACTGTAAGTGTGAAATCCTCAAGTAAGTTTGTTTGTGCCACAGCTGTTGGCAGTCATAGCATTTGTAGACTGAACACGGGGATGCACCACTCTGATGTTCCTCACGTTTCAGTGCTGCGGGGTCAGTATGAGCCCTGGAGGTATAGTCCTGACCAAGCCCTGCTGCAGTTAGAGGGCTGAAGTTCAGCTCTTGTTGAGGTGTTCCACCCATGTTGTTTCCTGAGATTCATGCCTGGGTTTAAGTGCCTAGTTCTCACTGGTAATTACTTGATATATATTTGTAAAAGAATTAAATCTCCAAACTGCCTTCTACTCTTTCACTTTTGCCTCTTAAAATGCTGCCTTTATAACAGAGTAGTTTAATGGCATTTTGAGGCAATTACAAGTTCAGAAATTGAACTGCTAGAGGTGATCTTTTTTTGACTTTACTATTAAATAGATTTACCAGTGCTATATCCCAGGCTCTGCTGAACAGCTTTGCTGTGCACTCATTTCCCCAAGAAGGTTCCAGCTGAACTTTCACAGGGGCACAGGGGCTGGGCAGGTCCTGGTGGGTCTCAGCACACCAGATAAGCACATTCACTGCCTCAAGCCTGCATAAGCCCTACTATTCTTTTTTCCCAGGCTTCCTGGCATGCTTGTTAGGCACTGTGCTCTCTGTTCACCGTCTGCAAATGGATTCATGATACAGCTGCCTTCCTATCTCCCCAGCCCAGTGCAGACTGTAGAACCACAGTTCCTTTGGTGAACATGTCAGCTCCTGAGTTTGGTACAATGTGGAAGAGGAAACAAAAAGAGGGTCTGTGAAGGTTCCCAAACCATCTAGTTTGTACCTGAGCTGCTGCAAGAACTGTGCAGTTGTGCACAAAGCAATAAAAAAATGCTGCTTCAGCCTTCCCTTCAGTGGGGAATAGTAACTGACAGTAGGTACAAGTTTTACAGGATTCAGATTCCCTTCTGTGTGTCATCTTGTCTGTATTGCAGTGTCTGCTGACAGCTTATTTCTACCTCACCCACTGTTGTAGGCAAACAGTTGCCTCTCTGGTTTTCCCCATGTTGCTCAACGTTCCATCTTTTTTTTTTTCTTTTTTTTTTTTTTTTTTTTTTAAATATTGAACTCCTCCTTGTTCCCCCAGCCCCCAACTCTTTTAAACTCTGCGGTCTGCAAGCCAGACACCTGAGCCTTTCTTCTGCTTCTGTGGAAGTTTGATTCTTTCAGCTCCCTCCAGAGAAGTTAGGGAAAACTAGCTTTATCAAGGACGTTGCTACTTGTTTGTTCTCCCCAGGTAATATTGCTTCAGGTAGTGATAATTTTTAGTAATCAGCCTATTTTGAGACAGATCTTTCAATACTTTTCCCTTTTCTCTGAAGTATATGGAGTACTGAATAGAACACAGTAAAAGGTTTAGGAATAGAGGTGGTTCATAAAATCAAATTGAAATTCATGAATTGTACATAGGTAGATTCCCAAAACTGTCTTTCATACACATTAATTATGGAAAAAAATGGGCATATTTATGGACACAGTGTGTTTCCATAAGTAACAAGTTTCCAGCAAGTCATAATGAACTGTTGATTGAAGTTGGTTATATTTCCAGTTATTACTATTCTGATAAAATTAATAGTCCCAGAAAAATATAAATTATCATTTACAGTTGACTGATCTTGAGACAGATTTAAAAGGATACCTTTAATAATTTTGTGTAATTGTTACCCTGTGGTTATTCCCTAGAGCTATACTATTATATCTGTGGAAGAAATATATAGTCTTATTACCAATAGTTAGAAAAAATTAAAATCCCATATGCTTATTATGTCTTCTAGCTCAAGACCGAATCCTACAGAAATAAAACCCCAGGGGAGATGAATTATAATATGCAAATGGAACAACCACAGTTAGAAGTGGAAGAAACACAAACATGCTAAAGCAATGAAAACACATTATAAATATGACCAATTGTAATTCAAGTAGAAGTTGCAGAAAACTATTAGGCACAATGAATCAAAACAATTTTAAGAGTAATTAATAACATGGGCTGTGATTTTTTTATTTTTTTTATTTTTTTTTTAATAAGGACTGCTTTCAAAATCTCAGGGTTTGGAGAAAGCCTGAAATAGTCTTTCAGCTATTTCAGAGGTGGCTTATGACTCTGCAGATGCAAATGGGTCTGTGCTGTCAGCAGAAGTTAAACTACTGCTAGAATAAGGGGTATGTTTCCTGTACCTGCTGTGGGTGAGTTCCCACAGAAAGGGCAGTTGGCTGAGGAGGTGTGCTCTGCCAGGCCTGCTTTAGGTTTAATTTGCTATGCTCTACATTGCACATTCCCTCCCAACTCCAGTTGAGGTTGGCTAATACCCTGAGCCAGGTATCTTCCCATGTGAGGGAGCATTCATTTTGTTAGATGAGGAATGGAGCAGAATGGGAAGGCCTACTCTTGGAGTTCAGGAGCTGCAGGTACTAATGTGCTATTTATGTGCAATTCACAGGGCCGCGGTCTCAAAGCACGCTGTGTTGCTAGCAGTGGGATCTACTGGATAAATAAAAGAAGTGGTAGAAATCTTTCTCTGATTGCATGATTCAGACCAAACGCTGATGGCAGTAATACAGGGAGCAGTTGTGACTGTGGAGGGAGACTGGGAGAAAAATTGAACCAAATGTACCTTTCATTTTCCTAGAATCTGTAATTTTTCATATAAATAAAGTGACTTTGCAGGTAAAAATGGCCACTGAGACTTAGAGAGCAAAAGAAAATTACTTCCTGAGGGAGTAGGAAAAAATCAGCAGTGCAGGTTTTTCTGCTTGAAATACTGATTTTAATGACAGACTGTTGGATTAGTACGCTGCCATCATATGTTTCTGGTGCTAATCCACGCCTTCTGTGTGTTTTGTGTTATCAAGGGTTTACTGACCAAGTCTGAAGCTGGGATATGTCCCCTTCTGAGGAACACTATGGGGATTAGAAGAAAATCTTTGGAAATTGTCTTCATCTCTCTCTGTGCCCATCCCTGTCTCAGTAACTGAATACAAACATTGCTCTTCCTTCTCTCCAGTTCTGTTCTCTGTCTCTCATCAACAACCCCAAGGTCACCCTTCGCTTCATGCCTTTCAGATCCCTCCCGGCTCTGGATCTGGGGAGCTTTCCTGGCTTCCCCCTGGTGCCTGGCTTTGGCAAAGTGCTCCTTCCTTCCTTCTGTTGGCTAGAATGGCTGCCCTCAGGGAGCCCACGGGGATCATTTCTCTCCTCTCTGCTCCCTTGAGGCCCTCTGTAGCACTCCTGGCCCCTTGAAATTGGAAAACATTAGGGTGGTAAGGATGAGGATTTTTTTTTTAATGCAGCTCTGCAAAATGCTAATAGCAGGTCATTTTTTCTTCATTGCAACTTACTCTTCACAACGCTCAGCCAAAAATGTTTAAATTCTAAAGTGTTGTTGACTGTGGAGACATAGTGAAGAAGTAAATTCCTAGACATTTTGGTATGTACAGCTGGATTTACACCTTGCGGATGGGGAAGATTATTCTTTCAGCATTTTTTTTCTGTGTGCTTTAAAATAAGTAATGAGAAAAAGCTTCTAACTGGTGTTTGTGTCATGTTTCTGAACAGGTTTACTGCTGCTTTGTGTTGGGGGTTGGCTTGTACATTGCACGTACACTGTAGACTTAGTAGAATGTACTTCATTCATCATGTCCTATCATAATGGAGAAGTGTGGTTTGTTTTTTTTAAGTGTGTTACAGGCTCCCTGTAGGTTAAAACAAACAATTTTGGTCTGATTGTGAACTTACTTT
>JAHREE010089263.1:0-10029 GCA_033628505.1 Tringa tobata | reverse complement strand
CCTTCCAACCCTTCCTCCGGTGAACCCCCTCTCTCAGCCCGGTGAGGCTGGCCCCCGCGGGCATTGCGGTTGTTCGGCGGCGGTTGGAGCGGGGCAGCCGTACCGGCGCCTCCCCGCAGCGGCTAAGCCATCTGCTTTGAGGAGAAGGGGGAAAGGAGAGGGTCACGGCTTCTCGCAGCAGCCTTGCCGTGTAGCGGGGTAGCCCGGCTTCCCCTCACAAAACATGCTGTTTCTTGGAGGTCTCTGCTCCAAGTTTTTGGAGTTTCCTGCAAGCACAGTTGTTTGTTTTTCGGGCGATGGGCAGGGAAGATGAAAGGAAGGGAACAGCTTTCCCATTCCATAAAAAGTTGAGGAGCCAGAGGGAGGCAAGGCTCCGCACAGCTACAGTGCGAGAGCAGAGAGAAAGGCAACCCCACTCTCTTAACGGCTTTCTGTGCCTGTAAACTCACCAGAACACACACAGTTGCGTACCTTTGCTAATCTTGACAGTTTTCTCTATGTGCCTCCAAGCTCACCTAATTGCTTACCTTTGGTCAGGGCAACTGCAATTTTCAGTAGGCAAGTCTGTGGTGTATCAGCTTGTCACAGCAGCACTGGGTGAGAGGCCAGTGCTATTGGGAGATCAAAATAGGGTTCAGAAGCTGGAAACATCCCCTTGTCATAAACATTACAGACTATAGCCCTTCAAACAATTAGATAAGTGTGAACATTTATGGGGACATCAAAAGGATCAGCATAGTGAGAGAAGCTTGCTCAAGGAAGGAAGTAAGGAAGCTTTCTCTTGCAAGGAAGCAAGATCAGCAGGAGGGAGGTCTGGAGAGTACAAAACAAAACGCCTAAGTAGTTTTTTAATAGAATCGACATAGGGTAAAAGCACTTTCTACCAAAGTTTAAAAAAAAAAGAAAAAAAGACTTAAATAATCTTGGCATAAATCTATTCACATTAGTTTTCTTACACCCGGTCTGAAGTTTCTCATTTGGGACAGTGTCATACCTGTCCTTAACAGCTCTCAGACTAAGCAAAGCTGGGCCTTCCTCCCCCTAGGAACTTGACTGGTTATGTTAGTGGAGGTCATCCAAATAGTCCCTCTCCTGTTCCTTCCACTTCAAATATAATTTCAAAGGGTACAGCGGAGTCTAGTACCTTCCCCACAGAGGGGCCATCCAGTCTGTAAGAAGAGCTGCCCACTGCCTCACAGTCAGCTGACTGAAGCAACCAAACTCAGCAGGTAACCCTTGTACAAATCTAGTACTTGAGCTCAAGTTAGGTCTCGTACTCTAGCTCCTACAAAGTGCTTTTTCATTAAATGTTTGTGCTTTCCTTCCATCAGACAGGCAGGAGTCTAGCCTTATCTTTCTTCCAGGCCCTACCTTGGAGCCTACCACCTCACCTAGCTGCCAAGAAGTACCCTTGATACATATAAGCTCCAGCCTGGAGCACCTAAAGAATTAAGCCCACTTATCTGAAGTCCTCTATTTTTGCCCTATACCCACCCTTCTTTATCTTCTTCTCATACCTTTACTTGCTTTTATAATTTCCTTCCTTCCTTGTGTTTGATGTGGTTACATAGCCCTTGTCAGCCCTCATCTCCTCCATCTGAAGAGGTAAGCATTGGCACACCTGAGCCTTGACCTTCTTAAAGGCCCTTAACACCAACAGAATCACAGTTCTTTCACCCCATGCTTCTGGTGACATGGAAAGGTATTTCCATGTAGCCAAACCCAAAGAAAACATCATGTCTTGCAATTTCCAGAACAGGGATTGTGTTGCAGAAGAACTAGTCAATGGGCTGTGGCTTTAGCGGAAATCTGTGGCAAAGCTGAATACTGAACCTTGTTTGCAGATACCTCCCTAACACTTGTAACCACAAGAACAGCTTCGTTCTTAAGCCAATGCTGCTTCCTCTTTTTTCAGTATTTCACAAACCTTAAGGGTTCTACTATATCTGGAAAATAGAAACAACAATGCTGCGACAACGCTGGGGTTAGTTTCACTTGATTTCTCAACAGTATCTCATCCTGAGTTGTTTACATTCTGCCTTGGCCCTCAAGGTTACCTATTTGAGGAGGTTAATGCTGCTCAGTTGAAACAGGTTAATGAAAACCATGTGAATGGTAATCTCTTGCAGAGTGCTGCCTGGGTACTAGCATTAGCAGGCAGGCAAACAACTGTTATTCTCAAAAATAAATTATCCCCCCAAACGAATCTTTTTCTCCTCAGTAAGAAAGTACTGCCATAATCCTGCAATCGCTCATAATCCTGCAATAAGGTGGGTCAGCAAGATTTACGTGGCAGCTTTTCATGTGTATCAAACTATCGGAACACTCCAAGTTCACCTCGTGCTCTTACGTGCTGTGATGCCACAGAGACGGCTTCTCATGCAATCTCTCTTTGTTGCATTTGTTTTCTAGTCTAATGAGCAGTTAGTACATATGAGATAATAACATACAAGTAAACAATCTTGTTTGTTTTTTCAAGTAAGACCTTGGTTGTTGGTGGCCATTGGGAATTAATTTTGAAGGGAAGCTGAGGCAGTCTGTTATACCATTGTCTTCAGTATGTTACTTTAGTATTGTTGCCTGTGGTCAGCAAGACTGGGGCACTGGTCATGAAGACCAGCCCGAGTACTTCAAACATCGCCAGAAAACCTGATTTTGATGTCTTTTTCTTACCTGTGATGTTTGCATATATTGGACAATTCCATGACAAACACTTGGGACTTGCTTCGTAGCAGCATCTCCTGAGGCAATGGAGCAGTCCCCTTGTTCTGCTCTCTTGGGACTGAATTTTCCTTCTAGGAAAGCTACTACAGATATCTCTGCCCTACGTAAGTCAAACCTACTGAGTTCCGCAGGCCTGCCTGCATGCAGCAGCTTGCAAAACTGGGCCTTGGTAGTAAGAGCGAAACCAGTTAATTTGAGAGTGGCCCCAGGGAGCCATTGCTTATTACTTTCCAGTAGTGTCCAGGACATTCTCCCCACTTTCCAAGTAGTGAAGATGTCATGTCACTCTCCCTGACCCATGGTGTTTGTAAGGAATGATTTTCAGTCAGAGCTGGTTTGAGATGGCGCAGCGTTTGTGTCCCAGTGAGGAGAGCTCGCATGTTTCAACGTCAGGCCTATGATGAAATCACTCTCCCCTACCATCAGTTTGGTAATGATCAGTTACCAGTGTAACCTCCAGGCACAAAGATATCCCTCCCTTTCCCTTCAATGCCTTTGAGCCTCTATGAAGAAGTCAGGAAAAATCTGTTCCAGCTGAAATTGGTTCTGCAAGGGGACAGACTAGGCCACCACTCCAAGTGTTTGCAGGTACTAGTTTTCTCGGAGAGCATCATGGAATACAACATATCAACACCACCGCTACCCTTGCCTTTGGAAATTACTGCTACATCTGAAAAGGCATCAGTGACACTTGAAAATTCAGAACAGTGTCCACAGAGCAAGAGCAGGGAGCCAAGCTCTTTCATAGCTGAAGCTCATTGAGATCAGCAAAAAGCGGTGAACTCCATCCAGAGCACCAAACAAGTCTGTGACAGACTTCCAGGCATGTTGCTGCTCATGTACAAAGCTATCAGGTGACAACTGTTTCATAAATAGTTACAGCGGAAGAAAGCTTAAAATGCTTTGATTTTATATTCAGAAGAAACATTGACCATGCAGAGATTTTAACAAATTTTGTAAAATGTGCCTGAGATCTTGGAGAAGACCTGTCCCCCTGACCTTCTCAAGAAGGGTGGTTATGTAAAATACATTGGCTCCCCATGGCAGTGTAACGAATGCTGTGTTTTCAGTGTTTTCTCCGGGAGCTGACCCCAAAAGTTTCTTCTCTAAACTGTTTACCAAATCTGTCCTTCTCTTTCTCAGAGCAGATTGAGTGACAAGAGTTTTCATCAAAATTATGCACCTTCAGGAAGGAATTTAAAGGTGATAAGAGGACACCCAGCACCGGATGAGGTCCATAACTCAAGGTTTAACTGGTCATAGGCAGAAAATAGAGAAAAATAGGGGGAAGAAAGAAGTTAATCTAGGTATAACAGTAGTCCTACTCTCATCACAGTAGCCAGTAGCTGGCACCACAGGTTTCAGTGTCATCCCACAGGCCTGGGCAGAGCAAAACTCATGGAATAGCTCAGTGCCACTGAAACAAATTCCTTTGTGCATGGAAACACCCTGCTAAGTGGTGTGACAGGGCAGCTCCTTCCTGTGAAAACATTGACTTTGCTCTTGCAGCAGCCCAGCAAGGCAACATTGCAGGGTGTGTAGGGGTTACCTCTCAGTAAAACCACATCCAAGAACCCTCTTTTTCAGTAATCTGACATGGAAAAATCAGCAAGGAAAGAACCACGGGTATATCTGCACCCCTTCCAGTACAGAACCACAGCCATTACGAGTCTGACAGAGGAGAGCAAACATGAGCAGTTTTCAGTACCACCGCAAAGATCACCACACTAGGACTTCAGAGACAAAGTAGACGAAAGGTTTTGGCACTGTTACCTCCTGTAACTCCTTCTTGCAGCAGGCACAGAAGGCCAGCAAGGGTTACTTGGTTGGACCGTGGCCATTTTGAGGTCTGAGGATCTTTCAACTGCTCCCTGCCTTGGCTGGTGTGAAGTAATGGGCACTTTCTCTCAGTACACCACAGGGAGATAAACTAGTTTTTCCTACTTGGATTTCACCCATCTCTCCTCAGAAGTACTTGCCACGCTTTGTCCAGTGACTCATAACCAACATAGCTGTATCAACTAGTGTTTTTTTTTTTCCAAAATGATGTTAGAAAATCTTCACAGTATAGACCACTTCAGGACACCTCTTTTTGACACTACGTGTGGAGACTACATGGTACGGGAAGATCATCACACATGCTATTTGTACTGTATCTACTTACAGGTACAGACAAGAAGTCAGGGTAAGTTGCCTCTCAGAACCATATTCTGAGAGAAGATACTTTATAAAGATCAGTTTCAGTTTTCCAGATAGCATTCTCCTCCTAGAATAGTTTCTTTTTGTTTGGATCAAGATGATTCATGTCCCAATAGTTTAGCTACTCTAGAACAAATATTCACATGAAAAGCACTTTTGTGTTGATTTCAATGTCATCAGAGGAGCAGGATGCAGTATTTTTTTTTTATTACAGATTCTATGCTAAATGTATGGATATAACATGAAACCCAAGCATAGTCAAGCATTTTATTGGTGGTGTCCCTAGATCTCAGAAATCTGACACACCAATGAAATAGGTGCTTTTATATATTTACAAAAACTAATTCCTGTAACTAGCTCTGAAATGATGTTTCTGGACTAATTCAGATGTGCTGTCCATTCAGTTTCATGTGCTTTGGAACTGATTAAAGAAATCATGAAAAACAAAACCCTTTTATTGCTGAATAGACATGAGTCTTTCCTGAGTAACTGGGACAGCAAAATAGTACGGAGAAGGCGAACTTAAGTTAACATCAGGTAGATTCAGCTTCCACATGCTGTTTAAGAAACAGGAGTGTCATAAAATTCACATACCTGTTTCAGACAGGTAAAAATCAAAGCTTTGTCAGAACCATTTTAAGAACAGCTGTCTGAATAGCATTTGTATGGTTGTAGGAATAAACTCAAGAAAACATTTAAAACAAAGAATTTTAATAATTTCTCTATAAGAAATAATTAATCAAATAGGCCGAATCCCATGTCATCATCAGATTCTTCAGATTCCTCCTTCTTCTCTTCTTTCTTCTCCTCAGCTGAAGGAAAAAAAAAAAAGACAAACCCAACAGTCAGTATTTACATTTTTTGCACCAGAGATTTCCAAGATACACATTTTGGTGTTCTCAGCTTCCATATTATTGGTATTTCAGGATCCATGGTTCATCTTATTCCCTTTTAATACCCAAATATAAATACTGAGGGGACACAGACACTATTGTTGAAGGGATGTGCTTTACACAGTGAAGTCAGTTCAATTCTTGGTTCTAAGCCAGACCAATCTTAAGGCAGATAAAGAGCAAATGCTTCTGATTGCCCAAAGGAAAAGTAACTGTTCAGGTTTACACTTCAAATCACATAGTGAACTACCAAAATGGAAAAGCTTTGAAATTTGGACTCAGTTGTTAAGATTTTAAGAGAGCAAAACAGAGCTCCCCTGTATCAATGCCTCTCCAGCCATACTCACCCGCAGCAGGGGCAGCAGCTGCAGCAGGAGCAGCAGAGCCCCCTCCAGCAGAGACTGCCACAGCTCCCCCAGCCGGCATGCTGGCAAGCTTTCCATTACCTGAGTGGGACAGAAGAGGATTTTAATGCTCATCACAAGCAGAGGTACAGTGAAAAGGAAGAGAAATCAGAGTGCAGAAAAAACAGATACTATGTCTCATGGACTGAACCTGTCACTATTAGCTGAAAGAAAGGAACAAGAGGCTGCACCCACTGTAAGAAAATATAAAAACTATTTTGTGATAAAAATCTTGAGAGTTTTAAGACTCACAAAGGCTTATCCTGAGAACACTGACTGCATGTTATCAGTAAGTTCTCTTCTGGCAGCAGTGGCTTCCTCCACCCCATCCTGGTTTCAGCTGGGATAGAGTTAATTTTCTTTCTAGTAGCTACCATGTTTTAGATTTAGTAGAGAAAAATGTTGGTAACACATACTGGTTTAGTTGCTGCTAAGTGATGTTTACATTAGTCAAGGAATTTTTCAGCTTCCCATAGAGGCTGGGAGGGAGCATAGACAGAACAAACTGGCCAAAGGAATATTCCATACCACAGACAATATACTCAGTATGTAAGCAGGGGCTGGCATCCGTGATCACTGCCTGGGACAGGCTGGGCAACTGATCATTGGGTAGTGAGGGCAACTGGTGGTGTATCACTTTATTTTGTGTATTCTTTTACCATTGTTATTATTTTCCTTTTTCCTTCCCTTTCTATGAACCTGTCTCTATCTCAACTCATGAGGTGGGTTTTTTTCCCCTCCTTTTCTCTATATCTTACTAATTGGGGGTGAGTGGGGAGACAGTAAGCAAGCAGCTGCACAGTCCTGGTTGCTGGCTGGGGTTAATCCATGACAACCCCCCCCCTTTTTTTTTTTAGTAGTATAGTGAAGTGTGAAGGCATGACTGCATCAGTTACAGGAGAGAATGGGGGGAAAGATGTATTTATGGCAAAGAGTACAGTATTTTAAACAAATTCTCCAGCACTCTGTGAACCCTATTGCATCTCCTTTGAGATTAGTAAACTGATTTCTGATTTATGCCTGTCTTTGGAAAGCTGGCCAGTTCTCTGGCATCTGCCTTTCACATACCAAGGCTCCCTTGGCATTCAGAGGTCGTGTACACAGTATGTTTGCCTGTATTCCAATTTCTGGGAATCAGTTTCTAAATAATTCCCTGTTACTTCAAGCTCTAATAAACTAGTTAAGTAAACAAACATGTTTCATATGCATGTCAGTATGTTCTAGGAAAGAATTTATATTTAAAGAAAAAGTATTACAGTATTATAGGTGTGTTGTAAGCACATGCATAATGGCTCTCTTAGGTCTTCAGACCACACGGACAGAAATGTCCAGTTACTGCTTGTAACAGCAAGGCCAAAGCCCTGGCAACCTTTAAGCAAATATATGCCTCAAAGTTCCCTCGTGTCTATGCACTCGCAAAAAAACAGAGACTAATTAATCAGAAACCTTTGCACTACCTCAGCTCTGCTTTATTTTAGCCCTATGACCTAGTCAATTAATGTTAAAAGTTCCAGTTTTGGTAAGAGCCAGCAGGTAAGAGCATAAGCTTCTACAGAAGCCAGCAATCAAGAGTCCTATCTTAAAGAAAAGGAAATGCCAAACTTGGGGAGCTCTAAAAGAGACGTGCACTGGAGAGGTTTGCATTAATAGCAGAAGGTGTAACAGTACCCTTAATGCAAATTAACAGTTATTTACATGTAACAGTCTGTTCTTCCAGTTTTACATAACTGGTGCATACAAGTGGGTAAACACAAAGAAAAAAATCTCCCAGAGAACTTGGAAGGGCAGCTAATTCTTTCTCCAATCAACATGTCCAGAAAACTATGCCATGAGCAGACTACCAGTAAGCTCATACACACCTACGTTTTCCAGCTTAATGTAGTCCACAAGCGAAACCCAGCAGGTACTGGCACCGACCTGCAGGGAATTAGAATGGACCTGGATTTCAGTCATTTCAGCCGGGATCCAGCATGGAAGTCCTCAACTGCAAAGCTAAACTGATGAATAATCAGGGAGCTGGCAGCAATTCTATGCTCTCAGGACTAAGTTACCAAAGTAGTAGAGGCAATTATCTGCGATGCTCGGAGACAGTACTTACCCTGAGCAATGACATCCTCGATGTTTTTTCCATTCAGCTCACTAATAACCTGTGTAAATTAAATTTAGAATGTTAATAGTTTCAAAACAGCATAAATATAAGCTACATTTAAACTGGTACTCATGAATCATCATGTACAATGTCTCCATCCTGCTGCTTTTACAGCCCCAACATTCTTTATTTCTCAGTGGAAGGAACTGGACATTGAAAAGAAAACTTCAGCTAAGTCTTTCATGCTTTTCTGTGAAAGCTTTTTCATGAAATCTGTTACAATAAATTCATAATGAACCCAAGGACCTTGCAGAAAGAAGAATACAGATGAAGAATTGGCTTCAGATGTTGTGAAGCCAATTAGGAAACCCCACTAATGGTCTGTTAGTCACTAAGGGACTGTTAATATATCTTGCTTAATACCCAGTGGGAGGCTCTGAAGCACTGGGCCCTAGACCAAAAACCACAGGGTCTTGTTCCCAGCGTTACCAAATGTTATAGCCAAGCTGCTTATTGTATCCTTGCAAGGGAACAGAGAGTCTCAACTTCAATTTTACTACCATTGTCATATAACTAGGGATGAGGAAAGCCAAATACAAACCCCAAAATTGCTAATGCAAGCAAGCTTTTTTTTTGAGGTAAAAGAAAAAAGAGAGAATGCCACAGACCTTACTGGTGAGTCCCTCTACCAGGAGTGAGTGCTGAGCACCGCAGTCACCCAAGCCCAAGGAGCTTTTTAATAGGTACCTCCTACTTATACAGAGTGCGCGATCTGTGAAATACTGTGCCTGTGTGCTTGCTTCATCCGGAAGGAAGGTGTTTTTAAGACTTCACTAGATTTACACTGGTTAATTTATTTATACAGCCAGTAGAAAAGGATTAATTAATCATGACCAAAACAAATTCCAGAGAAGCTTTCTGGATATTGGAGGATCAGAGAAAACAACTATTTATGAAGGTATTAAACAAATGTAAACAAGCCAAAGCTGAAAGACCTGGCATTTAAACAGGAGCATCACGAGTTCAAACCAACATCCCAAAATGTAATAAGGATGCTGTCACCTCAGCCAACCCATTGTTCGTTGGGCTAATAGTAAAACACGTCTGCAGCTGGGAAACTAGCTTGCTTTTTCCTCCACCTCTCTGGAAACACTCCGTGTGCAAGTATGGGCCAGGTGATAAGACCTTATTTTTTTTTTGTTCTTTTTTTCCATGACCATTTAAGTCCAAAAGCCTGAAAGCCTATTATATCACACGAAACAATCTAATTAATTCTTAAAAATCCTGTTTTTTAACATAACCACTTCAGCATTACTTTCCAAAATCTAACCACATATAATTATTGAGTATCTTTAACGTCCATGTTGTAATTTGCCTATGCCTCTTGGTGAAGGAACAAATGTTTTTTTGCAGTACTCTAGATGAGGATATATTACTGAATGTCAGGCCTTCAAAAGTGTTACCTTTGAATCAATACTGCCCAAAGCCTAAAATTAAACATGAACTGCAACCTATACAGTGTGTCAGAACAGAACTTATTTTCAATACATACTTATACATAGCCACCATCCTATTGAAAATTATTAGACTGAACAGTCAGAAGTCAGCAACAACTGACAGAGACCTTTGCGGAGCACTGTTGTTAAAAAAGAAAGCAAGAGTTGTACAAAAAAGTTGTAAAAATAGCTCTGATGGGTTAAGCAGTGTTTCAGACATCACA
>JAHREE010089261.1:0-10348 GCA_033628505.1 Tringa tobata | reverse complement strand
TTGCAATTAGAGAATGGCTTAATGCTGGTAGTTTACCTGCATTCACTGGGACTGCTCACATGTGGTACAGATGTATGTTAAATCAGTGTTGCAGGAACTCTTATTTATACTATAAATATTTGGAGTTTAACATCTTGGTCATTCTTTCGTTGCTCCTGGTAATTACATATTGGTAAGGACCTCCAGAAAGCCAGTGACATCCCAAATTGAGATTTTCTTTCTCCAAAACATATATATATTGGAAGTATATTTACAGTGACCATTTTTTTTAATTTTTCTTTTTTTAAGGGAGAAGACTTACTCAATTTATATTAGATGCCCTTTAAGAAACCGTTCCTTAGCTAAAATTTCTAGTTGCCAGTTTGCCAGTGTACAAACCCACAATGAGGAGAACTTAATAGCAAGTATGAGCAGGGTCGGTTCTGTCCCGTCTGGGCACGTTGGTAGTACACCAGTCAGGAAATTCCAGTAACAAGGCTGAGCTCTTACAGCTGGGTAACTTCACTGCAAAGAGACATCTGTGATGACGGTGTTATTAAGGATCACAATGCAAAAGAAGAAAGGCTCCTGACTTTCAAGACACGGAAGCTCAGACTGCTTCTCCCCTTTTATAGAGCGTTTCAGAATAAACTATTCTTTCAAATATTTTTTTTTTTTCCTGCTGCTTGGGTGGTCATAGAAAAAGCCCCTTTTCCCCCATTATGTATTTTGTAACAGGGCAAAACCACCAGGTTGCAATATTCTGCTAAAAGCCTCTTGCCCTCCCCCAGGAGCCCAAGCACTTCGACGTCTTCCAGGAGTGGCCCGATGGCTACGTGCGGTTCATCTACTCCAGCGAAGAGAAGAACGCCCAGAGGCACCTCAGCGGCTGGGCCATGCGCAACACCAACAACCACAACTGCCAGATCCTCAAGAAGTCCTGCCTGGGGGTGGTGGTGTGTGCCAGGAGCTGTGCCCTGCCCGGCGGAGCCCGGCTGCAGCTTCGCCCCGCCATATGCGACAAGGCTCGGCAGAAGCAGCAAAGTGAGGGGTGCCCCGGGAGAGTTGGGATGCCCAAGGGACCCCGTTCCTTTCAGCTGGGACTGATTTCTGAACTGGGATGGCCCTCACTTGCATGCAGGCTAAGGCACAATTGCAAAGACTCCGACAAATACACTTATTTCCCTATTTCATCAATGTCTGTAAACACTGAAGGGGAAATGGATCTAAAATCCTTTAACCCATTAGTGTTTATATCAAGTATGCAGCTCTAGTCCATACCATTCCATTAGGCTTGGTAGTCTATGTTGCTTTTCCTGAAGCATCACATTTTAATCTGAATTTCAGTGAAGGCTGATCATATTGTTCATATTTGAGCTCTGTTTACTCTCAGACAACATCCTTGCCTTTAACCAGTGTCTTCAGTAGCTTCTTTCTCTCTGTCCACAGAGAAAGCCTGCCCGAACTGTAACTCTGCCCTGGAGCTGATTCCTTGCCGAGGACACAGTGGCTACCCAGTCACTAACTTCTGGAGGCTTGATGGCAAAGCAATATTTTTCCAGGTAAAAAGCATGCATACGTATGTGCACACACATATAGATTATATCCAGAAAAAGATATTTCTCACTCACTCCCTTTTTTTCTTTTTTTTGTTTAACACTGAGCATGGAGAGCTGGTACATGACTCAATACCTCTGTAGTACACACATGGCAAGAACAAATAAAACACTAACACTTGGCTCTCTTTTTAAAAGCAGCATTTGAGGGTTAACTGTATTCAATTTTAACTATAACATCATTATAGATGTCTAAAATTCTCCTCTTTACAATACACAAATATGAACAAAGAGGTTGTCCTGCACCCTGGCATCTCACCGAGGACCTAATATTTATTTCCTATTAAAATAAATAAATGGGGAGGGAAAAGCCTTACTTAAATTGTAAAATTTGAAGTGGGAAAATTCTACTTCATGTGAAAATAACCTTTGAATTTTAAGAAGATTTAAAAACTCGCCAGAAAAAAAAGGAAATTTAGAAAGCTAAAATTTGAAATTTCAGGTTGATTTGTTCTTTTTTTATCAACATTAGGACAAAAAATTCACAAAAAGCTTCTGTTCTGTAAGACAACATTCTCTGCTGGATGATTTATTTTTTTTTTCCCCTGACCCACGCTGCAGTGAATTCTGTTCTCCAATTAGTTATTGAAAGCAAACTGACCACATACCCAAGTTCTCACATGTATTATTATTAATTATTACTATTCAGATATTCTGTTACAGACATGTGAAAGCTGAAGATTTGCACCATCAAAGTAGTTGATAAATCCTCCCTCACAAGTTAATTTCTATTTGAGAAAGGACAGCATTTTAAAAGCAATTTTCAGTTTCCTACCTTGTATTAGGGACCGTATGCAGTCTGTTTAGGGGAATGTAATGGGTAAGGACATGTAAAATATATTGTTTCATCATATAGTAATATAACTTTGGATACATAGATCTGCTTATCCACAGATGTTTCAATAGCAGAGCATCTTTGGATGGCCTTCTGGGGTACACTTTTCAGTCCTTTTCAAGAAGATGCTTACTGTAGAGTACAGAATACTTGTCATCTGGTGGTGTGAAACCTCTCTTTAAAGCCTATTTATACTGTTTTACTGGTGCCTATTATAAAGCAGAACTGAGATCCTGAACTGCAGAAAACCAACCAAGCTACATTTATAATCTTTTTTCCCCTTGGTTCTAATTGGCTATGCCTGAATGTCACAAACATAGGTAGTGCCTCTGCTCCTTCATCAGCTCTGCAGTCCTCACTGACTTCTCCCTCACTTTTTCCTTCCATCTACCTGCAAATCAAGATTTATTTTATTTTTACATTTAATTTACACTGGTTAGTTCCTCCTCCCTGTTCTCTTGTGCCAAAACACAGACCATGCCATGGCTGCCTCTCATTCTAGTTACTGCATTTTCTCTTCTCTTACCCCCTTCCCATTCACATCTATTTCTTTGCTAACCCTAATTTAGGCTAAAGGAGTCCATGACCACCCCAGGCCAGAGAGTAAATTGGAGGCAGAGGCGAGACGAAGTGCAATTAAGAAGCAAATGTCCTCTTCTCACCATTCCCAGAAAAAGAGACCTCTCAACTCAGAGGTAAGTCAAAGACATTAGTCAATTTAAAAGGTGTCATAAGCATGTACTGGGGATCACAGGGCAAAACAAATCTGTTCACTTGGGGCTGAAATGAGCAGTAGCACAAGTGTTGAGACATACACAGGTGTGCAGGCAGTATTGATTCCTGAATCTCAAAGATCTACTTGTCCTTGTCAGGCAGGAAGGTACCATGACAGTGGCAGTTACTCCAATAACCTACAGAATCTGTCCTGCATGGATGGCCCAGAAAGGGTTGGTATCATCACAGACACCAATTTTTCGATTCCAACCCAGTCTTACCCTTCGCTGCAAAACTCTGACCTGTACAAAGCCTCTTACGACTCAGCTAACTTCCAAGAGGACCAGCTATTGCCATACTCAAAGTGCCCCAATCCAAGGATCTACGTGCCCAGGCCATGCAGCTACGAGTTTGGAGTTCCCACCTTTATAAGCTCCAGCCCTTACCCAGCATTTTACAAAGATCTGACAAGTCCTGCTGTTGATGCTGATCCCCTCAATTTGAGTGGATCTCACTACAATGCTGTGACTGCCCACGATAAGAGCTTCGATAACCCTGGCAGACATTATGGACTGAAATCAGCTTGGGGCAAAACCGGCAGTGGAGACCGGAGTGACTATGGACAGATGCAAACAAGTGTTAATCACCCTTACTATGTTGGGGACTACCCCTGCAAGTATGGCCCCAGCCCTTCTCCCATAGCCCCACCATTGCAAACCGTCATCACAACCACCACCAAGGTGTCCTACCAGGCCTACAAGCCGTCCACGCTGAAATACAATGACAACCTCTGCGATATGAAAAATCTTCAGAGCTATACCCATGTGGCAGAAAATGTCTCGGGCACTATCTATTCGGGGATGAAGATTCAGGAGGACTTTGGGATGATAAAGTCAGCATTGCTCTACCAGCATGACCCAGTCCCCACAAAGTCTGAACCGACTGAGGGTGTGGAGACCTATCGGTACGGACCACTGCTGGGGAACAGCTATGCTGAGCATGAAGGTGAGACTTTAAGGTTTGAGAGCGCTGAATATTGACTAAATGCTGCCCAAATGGCAAATGCATGCATGTGGGAAAATACATTCTCATGCTGTCCACGTGCATGCTAAACACAGTGGTTTGGGGTGTGAGGAGAGGTGAGGAAGCAGTACATCACAACAGCTTATCCCCCAAAAGTGCCTTCCCGGAGCTGTGCTGAGTGAAGCGTATTTCACACAAAATTTCAAACCAGCCCCACCTATTTTCTAAAATGGCATGAGGAGCTGAGCCCCAAACAGGCCTGGGGGAAGGCAGCGTGTAGGACCAGCATCGCTGGAAGTCAAATGCTGCCTCTGACAGGGGATGCAATCCGCTTGTAGCCACAACTCCTGCCAGATGCCTCCAGCTTTGAGAGAAAATGCTCCATCTCTAAAAAAGAAAATGCTTACCAGGTAACAGGAAAGAAAGATGAAGGAAGGTGGCTATAGATTATAGTCAGCTGAAAGAAATGGCAGCAAATGAAAGAAATAAAAGAAATGAAAGCAACACAATTTGCCAAACACTTGATCTGAATGGTCCGTTCATCTGCCCTGATCCATTTGATGAACGGAAAGACCAGCGAGGTTTCTCTGAAATGAGAAATGGAAAATGTACACACTAACTTCATGTTGCTTTTTGATCCCATGCATCGACAGCACTGACCATCCAGCCTTTCTATGCAAAAAGGAAAGCCCAGGCAGGCATAGCCTCACTGCCACTGGGAACGGACCCCTTGCAACCCCTGGCTTTGTAGGCAAGGAGGTTCAAGTGACCCACACCAAGCACACCCAGCATTGCATGGGTGTCAGGGTTACATACATGGTCCTGAAAAGCATTTGCAGTGAAGCTGCTTTTTGTCTAAAGGGGTCTGGCAAGCTGGTCAGACCAGTACTGCGCAGGTGCTGCTGCAGAAATTCGCTTTACCCATGAACACAACTCCATCCTGGCTAAAAACACAACGTGCTAGCTGCTTAGCAGTACAGGTCAGTGTTGAACGCACCTTCCTGGCTTACCTTTCTGTGCTGCATCTCCGTTAGATCTTTTTCCTTCCTCCAAGATACTTCTCCTAGCCATTTTTCCTTCTATAATCCTAACTCCTCATGACAGCATTGTTCTCCTGGAAACAAAGCAACCAACAAACTGAGAGGTCAGAAAACAAAATTTCTAGACACTTTATGCTAAACGAAGAAAATGTAAGGACTTGGGTCCCCAAATTCCTGGCTAGTTGACCTATTTCTCCAGTAGGCCAGAAAGAAGAAGAAATGGATGAGTACCGCTGGTTTAAAACTTAAGGATTTTGAAAGTTGCCTAGTAGTGGGGAACCTGTACCAAACCGTGCATGCCAACAAGGGAGATATATAGACACAGGGGATTGGTCAGGGTGACAGAATTTTTTATTAGCATCATTATTATTATTAAGTTACCAAGCATCTTTAACTTTTTGGACACTCAAATATTTTTTAGAAAGTCTGGTTTATATATACTTTTGCTATGTTTTGAGTAACAGCATGCCACTGTACCCTTTCCATAAGCATGAAATCATGCTTAAAAACAAAGCATCATGTGAACTGATGTGAGCAGCTGGCTAGTTGGCTTCAACACACACAACCTTGTGATACTATCATCGAACTGCTAAATAAATCTTACTTGCAAAGCATGGTGCATAAATACCTAAATTTAAAATAATTATTTTTTTCTTATTGTAATATTATGAAAACAACGTGCACAGGCTGATAACTGAGATTTAGCTAAATTCCTGTGGGGCTCATAGCGTCCTGTCTTGGTAGTGGATTGTTCAGCATTTTAAAAATTCAAGCCACATGAAGCTGGAATTTACAAAAAGACTAAATGAATTCACCTGCAGAAAGCTCACATTGTCTTTTAGGGTATTTGCTGTATACCTTACTTGGCTCATGTTAAACTCTCATGGCAATTCTTCTACCAGGTGTTTTAAATTCCTGACAAGAACAGATACAGGTGAGCAACATCAGTTTGATAATTACCCCAGACACTAACCTTAAAAAAAAAAAAAAAAAAAAGGGGTGGGCGTGGAAGGTGTGTGTGTGGTAAAAAAAACTCCACCAAGTTACCACACAGAAAGACTCATGCAAAGTTTTAGCGTTTAGGAATATGTAACACTATGCCAGTTTGTAGAAATGAAATTTCTCATCTGTACTCCAAATCATATTCAAGCTTTTGGTATGTAGAATAAAAATTAAGATTTACAGCCTTTGAAGTTTAAAAGAAACATATTGGAGGAAAATAAGGCCAAATAAAATGACTAAAAAATCAGGAAAGATTCACAGTAGATGCAAAAATCAAAGAAAATTTTAGAGCTGTAAGTTGCTCCATTTTATGTTGATTTTAGAGGAGTTAGACAACCACAACACAAGCTTCAAGTGTATTAAAACATTAAGACAAGCTGTGTGGGTTTTGTGATGTTAATATTACTGGTATAAAAGTTGTCATTGTAGCTGTATGCTGAAATCATTATGCTATGCTCTTGAACACAGCCTTTTAAGCAGAAATTTGCACATGAATTAAGAAAATGCAGCCAGTTGTGTTAAGATGCTACTTTTTGGGTGTGGACTTATATCTAATAAACATGACAGCTGTTTAAGCACAGTAAAGAGCTACGGTAGCAATTACCCCACTGCATCATCTGTAGCACTAGAACAAATAAAACCACTCTAAAAGTTATTGCAGTCTTTCTTTGCTTTGCTCCCTCTCATGCACAAGTGTCTGGGACAGGACAGCTGTACATTACCTTTTTCAGATAAAAGATCAGATGGATAAAGTCTAGTGCTGTACGTGGTTTTCTCTCCAAAATATATAAACGTAAAGGCAACGTGAGCTTCTGTAACAAAACAAAAAAAAAAAGCTGAAATTGAATGCCTCCTTGTTGGCTTATATAGCTGCAGAATTGATTTTAAAAGCGTGTTTCTCAAGCCAAGCAGCAATCCTGAAGAAAGATGCGTTCCCTTCGGCCCCTGAGTAAGCAGCTTCTCCTCCATTAATCATCCCCTTCAAGCGTGGTTTCTGGTCCTGTCTTGAGCACATGAGAGGACCCCCTTGCCAGCCCGCATCCTGTACTGCAGCAGACATCTTCATCTAGCAAATTCCAGTTGTTATGGCAAAGCCACTGGGGGGGCAGGAGGGGGAAGGTGCTTTCAGACCTCGGCCACCTGTGGCTCCAGCTTCATATGGACTACAAGAGCCCTACTGAGGTGAAGTGCCACCTGTCCCCACGCTGAGGCTACCCTTTGTACCAAAAAAGCAGCCTTTTAATAGCAAAGTTTAAAAGCTCAAGTGTTGAATTGATGCCTCCCAGAGACAAGAGGCCGCTTCACAACGTTTTTCAACCGCGTACCCGCTGTATGCAGCCGGGCGTCACACATCTGACAGATGCAACTGCATGTGGGCATCCTTTCGTGGTCCCATCTCCTCCTGCCAGGGGATAGAGCTGTCGCGCTCCACGGCCAAATGTGTCCACGCAGTCCTGCCAAAGACCTCCACTGAGAGTCTGATCAATTGGCTTCACCCTCATCCTTCTTCCGAAAGCAGGTTACCCCCAGGTTTTTTAAATGCTAGAAGCAGGGTGTGCAGAAACTTGGCTGTTCGGGGCTTACTGAGCTTGCAGTAGGTGATCTCCTCATTTTGGGGTACAGAATATCATATTTAAAAACAGAGGCAAGCTTTCGTCTGAGCTCTATGGGTGGAAACCAGAGCTACTCTAAAGACACTGACAAAGCAGCAGAAAAGAATATGATTTCTGACACAAGGGTTTTTTTGGCTTTGTTGTTTGTTTGGTTGTTGGGGTTTTTTTCCCTGGGGGTTTTCTGGGATTTTTTCTGGATTTCTAGAGGTTTTTTTGTCTTTTTAGGAGAAGCTATCTAATACAACTGAGTTACTCCCATTCACAAAAGTAGATCGTATTTCTTGAGAGATGCCATTTAGCAGGATGCACAATGCAGTTCTGGAGATGCATTTAGGAAAGTTCGTGGCATTCCCACCCTTATCCATAGCAATAACGTTCAGATAAAAATGGGAGAACTGGGACATTTAATGTTGGAGTAGTTCCTCCCGATGCTAGGAGTGAAAAGTTAGTCCAGACAGGTTAAAACCCCTCTGCCTGAGAAGTAATGAGACTGCTGTTCGGTGGTGTCCCATGTCTGGGTAACCACCTTAGGTGTTCTAGCTGCGTAAAGTAAATATCTGCGTGTCAGTCATGAGCAAAGGGAGAGTGAACCTATTAGCGCTTACATCGGGCTACGGTTAGGATTGTGTAAAATGGGGAGTGCATTTCGACAGGACTCCTCCGTGGTCCGTATGCAACACGAACCTCAGTGGGATGACACAGGTGTGAACAGGTAATCCCACAGAAGCATTGCTCAAACTCATCCAAACAGAAACCAGGTGAAGTTTACACAAATCCCTCTTATCTTCAACATGCATGCTGGCACTTGTGATGGCATTGGGGAGAAGCCGGTTTCAGGTACTTAGGCTGGCATTTGAGCAAAGCATCAGCACCTTTAAGGACAACAACCAAAGAGGGTTCTTTCAACAGAAAATTAGCAGCAGGTCTACTCGTGGTGGTGTGTAAAATGAGCGGTGAAGCAGGTGCAGGAGGATGTTCTCTTGGAGGTCCTTTCACAAGGCTCACAAACACCCCGGCAGCTCCTGGGCCTCTCTGTTCCAGCCTGTTGCCTTTCCTTCGGTTTCCCGGTTCACAGCCAGAGCACAGCGCAGCACCTCTCTCCTGTCTGCGTGACAAAATGAAGTGTGAAGTGACTGGGCTGCAGTGCTAGTCCTGCGGCTCCACACCACGTTGCAGTTTGGCTTAAACACCAGCAAATTCTGCCCACAGCCCTTTCTGTCTTCACCCAAGCAAGATGCCGGGGAGGATTATGGAAGGTACCAATAACTGACACACTCAGGGTCCCGGTAACAGAATTTAGACTTAAGTGCTACACCTCTCCAAAACTGATATTGAAATTATTTAAATAATTGACTCTTTGTCAGTGCCAGATCTCTTATAAGTTACTGTAATTAGACTAGAAATGCCCCAGAAGCAACCAAGAACATTGTTCTAGGGACTTCCCAGATAAGAGCATTTAAGCAGCTGTAACTTCCTTCCCTTATACGGTCTAATCTCCTCAGAGAAGGGATTACAGCTTCACAAACCAGTCTGACAGGCCACCTAATACTCAAGCACACAAGCCCAGAAACATCCCAGGAAGCCTCATGCTAGCCCCATGGCCCTGCAGGGAAAGGTAGGCAGAAGAATATCCACAGAGATTGTGTGGCAGAGGAGGAGGAGGAGGAAGGAGCCCACCACAGGGAAGAAAGGGCTGCTGTGGGACAAGGCTAAACTGAAGAGAAGGAGAGGAAAGGACAGGAGTGCAGGGAGGGGAGATCGCAGGTCAACCTGCACTGTTTCCACCGACAGTGGAGAGGTAGTTCCACACATGTCATGTACACCCATAACAGCGTTCAAACACATCCTTTCAGGGGAACACACGGTTGAAGGCTTTGCCACATATGATCAACTCCTGTCGCCTCTGCTTGTGGGGGTGATGGCACCTTCTCCCTCCTCGGGTCCAAGTCTCACCTTTGAACTCCATATTACCTCAGGGGCACCTCTGATGTTATCGTTTCAATAAAGGAAACGGGTGTATTCTGTTTCGGAAAATACAATGTTGTTTTCCATAACTTTCATTTCAGCAAACTATGTGCGAGTGGTCAAATCCTTCGGATTCCGCAAAACCGATTCCCATAGCCCTGCGTTCCACACAGTTGACTTGAGGTAGAAGCAATTAATCTGTCAACGGTGCTAAAACCACCACACGGTTACCACACCAGTTAACGAGGAACAAGCCGGGGGGGGAGAAGAAAGGTACAATTAAGACAGCTTCTCATTTTCACTGAGCAAGCCTGAGCTGCCAGTTTGCTGAAGCTGATGTGTGAATCTGAGTTTCTAAAACAATTTTCTGCCCTTCCCTCTGTGGTGCCACGAGGAGTTACCCGTGTTGAAAAGATCTCCTCCTTTCCTTTGGTCCTCGCACTAGAAAACATTAAAAAATACAGGAAGTTCAAACCCATGTTGAGAATTAAAGCTTAAAATGAGAATTTGCTGGCAGAATTATTCTCTGACACTAAATGTGCGGTTTTTATTAACCGTGCC
>JAHREE010089258.1:0-12540 GCA_033628505.1 Tringa tobata | reverse complement strand
GCCCCAGAAAGGAACTAAAAACACAAAGATGGAGAAGCATTTGTAGAGACAGTCTTAGCTGAGCAGAGTACTACAAGTACCATTTAGAACACAGAGTCAGAGAGAAATACGATGAGGAATCTGGAGGAGGAAACTGGATGCATTATTTAACAAGTAATTTTTGAACACTCCAGCAGTGCTATTACAGAATAACACTTAGAATACATTACGACTACTGCAAGACAGATTTCCATTCTTTCCTCTTGCAATCTTTCATCTTAGGAGCATCTATAAGATTTTTATTCTGATTTTCACATACTCAGTTGTATTTAGATACTAGTAAAAGGATCATAATCCCCAGAGAAATGATTATTGCTTCATTTCTGCTGTGTGGGCCATTTCCTGGTATGCCTGAATCTGATTTTCAGTGCTACCGTCTGTCAAAATATACTTTACAACAGAAAGGCCATAAAGCTTGACGTGTGGGTTACCTACCTTTTGTAAACCTCCTCCTGAGCCCTGCCTGCCCACCAGTTTAATTTATTTTTCTTGCAAACAAAATAATTAAGTCTCTTAAGCTGTGGTCGGTATCAAGAGAGAAAACACTGTATTCTGCCTCCATATAACCGTTTTCCAAAGTACTTCGAGCCACGTAATGCACTAAAATGGCATTAGAAGAACTTCTTGAGCTTCACTAATTATTGACTTTTGCTTTTATTCCTTTTTACCTCATTCCCAACAGGAAATGAATTTTCCAACTTCAGCCTTTCTAGCAGGGGTTGGTGTATCTGACCCCATCGACAGCGTGGCTTTATCTCAAGCAGAGGGTAAGCAGGTTTGGGCTGGGAGGCTTACAGGGAGGCAGTTGCTTATTTGAGACTCAGGTCATATAAGGACCCGCTAATTCTTATCAGGCCATTTCGTAATGGACTTTGGTCTTAATTGAAACTGTCAAGTAAGATTAGACTTTGCATTTGGGCACAGGAGGCAATACGGTGATCAGATTCCGTCAGCTAGAACCTAGGGTATTTTTACATGAAAATACTTCTGCTGATCTAAATAAAATTTAATGATACTACAAAAAAAAAAAAAAACCTACCTTTTTGCAACTGGGCTTTCTACCTCAGAGTCTGTTCTCACTCTGCTATGAAGCAGCCTCTTCCACGAGCCGGCCACGTTGCTAAGGAGAGAGCAGGGATTAAACTGGCTTAGATTTTCATGTTGTTTCTCCTGCTTTGGAAGTGGGAATTTCTGGCAAGCTCTTCAATTTCACTGAATTTCACTGAATTTTTTAGAGTTGGAAGGGACCATAGAGATCATCTAGTCCAACTCCCCTGCTAAAGCAGGACCACCCAGAGCATGTCAGATCAATACAGACAAGTATTTGATATGTGGAACATTTTGGGGTATGAGGGCTGTTTTTATCGTTTTTTTTTAAACTTAGGTCAGCACAAAACCCTCATGGGACTGGCTTGATCTTAAGACTGATACCTTAAACCTTCCGGACGGCCTCTGCCTTGTCACCCTCTTCATTCCCAACTCACCGCGGCTGGTTAGTTCAGTTCCAGGGAACAACCCCAGGTAGCACAAATAGAGAACTTCGATAAAAACAGATACTGCTGTTGTAGTAGCAAGGGCAGATCACAAATTTTCAGGCAAGATCAGAAACCATATTCATGTCTCCTCAACTTGTAAGATCGGGATCACGTGTAGGGGTTCCAGATTACTCCATGGTTACACCTTCCTCTTTGTTTTCCGCGGTTGCAGTCTAATCAGTACCTTTTTTTTTTTTTTTTAGGAGCTGTAGGTACATTCTGCTTCAGGTTAGTCACATTTTGTCCACCAGACACTCACTTTCTCCCAGTCTCAGAGTGACCTTGGGAGGCAGAGGCTACGAAGGATCCTTCACATTTCAGTTAGAAGGTGGTAACTCTTCCCTGTGGCTCAGCAAAGCACAACCAACGGCACTGGGGAGCTGGGTCACAGGGGGACAAACCCAAACCCAAACCCAACAGAGGACACCGAACGGCAGGACAGTGACACTGCCTTTGAGTGACACTGCCCTTGAGTGTCACACAGGGACGCCCTGGCTTCAGCTCTGAACACCTGACACGCGGTAACTTGTCAGAAATATAAAATCCAAGGATCTCCATAGTTACCACAAGACATCAAGACAGATGAGCCCGAGTGAAGGAAGAATTTATGAATTTGACCTAATATTGTAAGCTCTTACAAGCAGTTTAAGCTCCTCAGGCACGCTGCCCGACGAGTATTTACTGCTACAGCCTCTAAGAAAAAGCTTAGTTGTAACAGAAACCAGACAGCAATACTCATCCTGGTGCACTTCATTAAGAAGAGCAAAGAAGCACTGACAGCCACAGTCAGTAATAAAAAAAAGTAAGGCATTCAGAAATATTTTAAGGTAAAGACAGAAGAATGTTTTCAATTTTGAACACAACCCAAAAGGCAGCATTTCCTAGTTGGAAAAAGATAGAGATTATGAAAGAAGCAGAATATATTTGCAATTCGAGTGACAAACACAAAATTTAAAAATCAAAATATTTTAATAACCAGTAATTGGGAGACACCCCTGTACTTGCTCACTACATTCTGGACTAGCAGCTACTCTGCAGACAAAAGCCAGTTTAACCTTTGTGTGAGTTTTTTGCCTCACAACATAGAAAGGTACATACCCTTACTCTAGAATTCCAGCAACAGAGATGCAACATTTTAAATAAAACCTTAAAGTCTTGACTATTTAAAGTCCTTGCTGCCAGGCTGTACTGTGCGGACAAACGACTGCAGGGAGTTACAGAAAGCTGCCGTAGTTCGTACAGACTTACACACCACTGCCAGCTTAAAAAGGTGACACAAATAATTCAGTAAAACCAGTGTTTATGTGATAAATTAATAGAGTCGCTTAAAGCTGGCTGCAGATTAAGCTGTTGGACCACAAATAAACAACTTTTTGTAACAAATACGCAATCCCAGGAATACAACTCACTTAAACTGCATCCACGCTTACTGAGAATAAATGGAAATAAATGTATGTTCAAGAACAAAATAAAATGTCTTATTAAACGCTTTGCAGAATGTACCAGTCTTTTTTAATATAACTCCATACTTTATCAAGCTAGTTGCATATAAAGTGATCTCCACCATATACATTACAATTTCTGTGCGTCATCTAAAAAAACAAAAGTCACCGGAAAGTAATATTTTACAGGTTGCACTTAACTTTTAATTAACCTAAAAGTGAACCCTTCTGTCATTTAAGACACTAACCCGCCCGTGCTCCCAGCTGCAGGATTTCAGTGAGGTTTCACAGCAAGCTCAACCCGCCTTTCAGTGGAAAGAGGTTTCTGCCATCTCAGCTTTCCAGTTTCTATCGGTTATTATCTTAACACCACCAAAAAGTTCATGTGGTGCTCACCCTAAATAAGGAAAAAGTGTATGACAGTTCCTTTACGACAAACCCTGCTCAGAGTACGTATGCCTCAAGGAAATTAGCAAACTCCTCCAGTAAAAGGAACTCACACAAATTTGTGAACAGAAAAAACATTTTAGGTTCTTCTTAATTAACGCTTGGAGCTGCTATTAAGCAGCCAAACCAGCCAGCACAATAGATAAACTCATAGTGGATATGATTTAAAGCAAAGAAAAATTAGAAAAAAAGCAGCAGATTCTACCTGCAACAAACATTTCCCAATTTAGAACAAACTCCAGAAGGGACTCGGGCAGGGAATTAACAAGCAGGTTTTCTGCTGACTCCCTAGGGTGGTAGCTTACTGGCCAGGCACGTGGATTGTAAATACACAGAGAATCCAGAGTGCTGAAATTCACACCGCACTTCAATCCTTTAACAGAACAGAGGTGGGAAGGACGCAGGAAAAATATTTAACAACTTATATAAATATATTAAAAATCTCGTCAAGAAATGGAAGAGCCCATGCACACAAGACAGTAAACTGAAAAAAAAAAAACCCCAACATTTAAGACTTGACTTTTCCTTTCAACAGCACTGACACCCAAATTCCGGAACGTGAACAGTTTAGGGTGTCTTCTAACAGTCTGTCTCCACACAATCTATACATCAGGCAGCACAGGAACAAGCAGCAGATGCATCAAGGGAACAGGAGCTTTACGCATCACGGGGGCTGCCTAGAGAGAGGCAAATATCAGCAAAATGGGTTCCGACAGCGGCAGAGATACAATCAATACAGCTAATTGTACACCCGTCATTCTCAGGAGCGAATCCACAGCAGGGGAAAGGGGAGCTTTAGATCAAAACTACGGACCCAGCCTCAGAAGTGAGAGAAGCAGAGATTTATCTTTCAAAACCTGGGTGGGTTCTGGACTGGCCTTGATGCACATGCAGTACGTTTGTCTTGAGAAGGCGAGATTAATTGGGAATGTCTGCGCTGGTGTTCCGATTGCCGTATTTGTGATGGATGATCAGCAACACGACCCCTAAGAAGAAGCATATGGAGCCCACGGTGATGTACGCGATTCCCAGGAAGGGGTTTTTGCCTCCCATCCACGAGATGGTGCTCAGGATCATTCTTTTTCGTCCGTCGAAACTGTGTACAGGATAATCTGAAAAACATTTAGGAAAACAAGCGCATTTCGGAATTTAGCTTTGGGTCAGGCACATGAAACTCGTGGGTCGTTTTTACTCAGGTTCCAAATACAAACCCCTGCCTTTGACTATCGGAAGAGCAAGTACGAAACATTTAGCTGTTCTTTTAGGCTACGACTAATCCGGGCACTGTTGGCTACCCCAAGAAAAGCACCAGGCTAGAAAAGGTTAACTCCTTTTTAAGGGAAGAGCAAATGCATCATTTTGTGGGTTTTGAAAAGCAGCTTCAATAAAATGAGGGGAATCTAAATTTTAGTTCTTGAATGTATTTTAGTACAAAATTTTTCTTTATCCTCATTCAGTTTTACACGCACTCCCCCCAGTTTTGCAGCAGAAGAAAATACTATTTTTAAATGATAATTAAGTGCTTTTGACTTTTAAGAATTTGGTAACTATGACAACCCTCCTCCTCTAGTCTCCTGCACTTCTACCTCCTCTTTCCACTTTGTCCAAAGCAGAATGCTCCATCTGAGCATCGGCTCAGGCATTTTTCTGGCCTCCAGTGTGACTGATTCCATATTTTCATTACACCTTGAAATTAAAGTTCTCAAATTCCTAGGCTGCCAACCACCTCTGTTCTTTCCTTTTCCCTATGCATCTCTTGATTCCTCTACAGCACCCAAGCAATCTGATTTCTGTCTCGCTATCAACCTACCAGTTCCACAAAAACTTCCACAGAAGTAAAAGATGGCAATATTCCACCCAATTCTCACTCCCACAGTTTTCAACCACCGTTCAATACCCTCTTTTTTTTTTTTTTAAAAAGGTGGTAAAAAATAAGGCTAGTTCAATTTGAACTTGCACAAAGATATGCCCGTGTCATCCAGCTTCCAAAGGCTTTTCCCAAAGGATACTGTATGCGATATCCAGGGAGTATTTCCCAGCCTGCAGGGTGGGCTGTAAGTTGTTCTTGCGCTCGATGAGGCGGTAGAGCTTGCGGAAGGTGGGCAGCGCGGCCGTGCGCATCCACACGATGAAGTCTTCGTTGATAAAGCCGTTGTTGTCGGACTCCGAGTCCAGCATGTACACGGGCTTGGGCCAGTTCACGGGTTTGGTCGTGCCTGGGATTAAACAAACCCAGTGACAATGAAGAATTTCAAATTCAGGGCTGGGCAACACACCGGCTCATCACAACTCATGGAGTCGCAGAGTCCCCAGGCTGGAAGGGACCTTTCAGATCATCATGTCCAACCATCAACCCAACAATGATTAAAAAACCATCACTGACCCATGTCCCCCAGCACCACGTCTGCCCGGATTTAAATCCCTCCAGGGATGGTGACTCCACCACTGCACTGGGCAGCCTCTTCCAAGGCTTAATAGCCCTTTTGGTAAGGAAATTTTCCCCAATATCCATCCCAAACCTCCCCTGGTGCAACTTGAGGCCGTTTCCTCTTGTCCCATGGCCTGTTCCTTGGGAGAAGAGACCGACCCCCCCTGGCTACACCCTCCTTTCAGGGAGTTGGAGAGAGCGAGAAGGTCTCCCCTCAGCCTCCTTTTCTCCAGGCTGAACACCCCCAGCTCCCTCAGCCTCTCCTCACAAGACTTGTGCTCCAGATCCCTCACCAGCTCCGCTGCCCTTCTCTGGACACGCTCCAGCCCCTCTGTGTCCCTCCTGTCATAAGTGGCCCAAAACTGGACACAGCCCTCAAGGGGGGGCCTCTCCAGTGCCCAGTACAGGGGGACAGTCACTGCCCCAGTCCTACTCACCACGCTGTTCCTGACACAGGCCAGCATGCTGGTGGCCTTCTGGGCCACCTGGGCACACTGCTGGCCATTACATTATCATCATCCTAATATTACAAAAAAAAATCCACTTTCTAAGACACTGGGCTGTTTAAAAACTTCTTATTTTGCAGCTTCAATAGCAGTGTGTATCCATTTATTCTCAGCACCAGCCATTTGTTTAAACAAATCTGCCTCCCCTGGAGGTTTCTATCGCCGGGAAGTCCGGTCTCAGAACATGACTCAACCTTCTCCATCCCCATGACAGCTCCTCTGCTCACTTGTTAGAATTTGACTATCACTTCCTGGACCGTGAGCAAATAAAATTAGGTACAATATTTTAGATGATGCCATACTAACCATGTCACTAATTTTATGGGAAACACAATTCTAGGCTGCGTGAGGGTAAGGCTGCTCCTCTCCCAAGGGCCGGCTGTGACTAAGCAAGAAACCCACATCAGGTTAAACCTGAAATGATCACGTACCTGGCATAAACACACACACACCTCAGAGCCCCGAGGAAGAGTAATTTCAGACGTTGGTAGCCAAAGAAAACTTTGATTTAGCAAACTGTATTTAACCCCACAAGAGACATCGGTCCCTTCTAATCACAATAAAAAGGATCAGGTATTTTAGAAAAGTTTGCGCAATCTGGCAGGAGAAACATTTAAATGAAAACTCCGTATGAAGAGTTTGATTAAACAACTGCAGGATTTCTTTTCAAGTTCAATCCAGTTATTGTAACAGTTGTACTGGTTTTGGCTGGGATGGAGTTAAATTTCTCCAGAGTGGCCTGTATCCTGCTGTGGTTTGGGTTTGTGCTGAAAACAGCGCTGATGACACAGGGATGTTTTATTTATCGCTGAGCGGTGCTTACCCAGCATCAAAGCCTCTTCTGCTCCTCAGACCACCCCAGCACGAGACGCTGGGAGGGGACACAGCTGGGACAGTTGTCCCCAACTGACCACAGCGACACCCCACACCATACAACGTCACGCTCAGCAATAAAACTGGGTGGGAAGAGGGGGGCAGGGGCTGCCATCACCCCCAGCTGTTGATCAGCAACTGTTTTCTTTCCATCACTTGTTTTTCTTGGGGTTTATTTTCCTCCTTTGTTGTTTGGTTGGGTTTTTTTCCCCCTTTTACAATTTTTTTATTATTATTATTACACTGTCTTCATCTCAACCTGCAAGTTTTCTCACTTTCAGTGTTCTGATTCTGCTCCCCATCCCACCAGGGGCAGGCAGAGCTTGGGAGCAGCTTCGTGGTGCTTAGTTGCCAGCCAGGGTTAAACTGCATCAGCAGGGCACGTATTAGGCTGTTCTCAGTATTCAAAGTGGAAAAAACAACAAAAAAAAATCCAGAAATTTAAAGAAAAAATAAATTACTGGTTACAGTAAAGGTAAAAACCAAAAAAACCTTATTGGAATCAAAGTGTGTTTGAAGCATTTTGTCATCCATAAGATGTACCAGCTTCTATTTTACCTTGGAAAAGCGCAGTTAAGTTGTTCCCATCTCCTGTAGGATTCCTGAACTTGACGTTTTTATCTGTCCACCACGCAATGCCTTTTTTAATCAAAGGAATAGGAGTCCTGGTGTCATTATCAATGCGGTACAACTCCAGCGTGTCTAGGGAGAAAATCAAATTAGAGAACCAGCTGAAAAAAAAAAACTTTCATCAGGCAGATGATCTTGATAGGCAGTGAAACAACTACCGCTGGGGGAAACAACCCAAAAATAACTGGACGAGGCATTTATTACCTTCCTGACACAGTCACAGGCTGTTCTGTAAGAGTCAACGTATATTCGATAGTGGTGTATTATCCATATAAGATACCTGTATGTCTACTCTGCAGCACTAACAGCTTCTCACAAGGGGGATTCCCATCCTTTGTTTGCTTTCAGATTAAATTAATTGTGATAGCAATTTGGAAAAAAGCAGCAGTGGTACAACACAAGAGGTTTCTTTTATGCCAAACAATGAAAATGTGTTGGTTCGAAACAAAAAAGCCCGCGATGTGTTTACTCTGAATATTTTGGAGCACAGCACAGCTCAGTGATAACTGTAAATTGTCACGGTACCATTGAACATGCTGTTGGCGATGGCTCCGCAGGGGGCGATGGGCTTGTCCTCGTTCGTGCGGTACGGCTCACACTCCTTACTCGGGTTCTGGGAGTCGGAAGGGAAAGAGGCAGATGGGTCTGTGCTGGTTTATCCAATTAACCCGGTTTTTGCACCACCCCAATAACGTGCACATCTTAAATGTGCCATAAAATAACCTTTTCAGGAGTCAGGACATCTACAAATACCTCAGCGTTCAGTACTATTTAGCACGACTGATTCATCTTTTACATGCAGGAATAAAATCTAAATAAAACATGAATAAACTCAGAATCCCACCCTGGGCACACTAAAAATAAGGCTTTTTTTGGAAGCTATTACAACTTTTTTCTCTTATCTTTTAATAGAAACAGTTTTCCAACATGAAGCACTCAATTATTCTTTCATTAAAGGTTGAGTTTTTTTAAGTATTCATCAATTTTACAGAAGACAGACTCTAATAAGAAGCTGAGCACTAACATAAAATGCAAAATACGGCCAGGACTCCAAGAGCATGACAAAAATGAACACAGAAAAAGTCCCCCCAAACCCTGTGTCAGTCACTGCCTGGAGCCTCCTGAAAAACTCTCCCTTTTTCTAACATTTACCGGTAAAAAGGGAGAATCATTCCTGCTGGAGCAGGAACTCAGCTGTATTCCCACTCCTCAGAAAAAGGAGGGAGAGGAGAGGTCTGGCCCTGAACGTGACACAGAATAAACAGCGCTGATGTTTTCCAGTCAACCAGAGTCACCAACACCAGATGCCTGGAGCTACAACACCCAAACCCAGCACTAGGTGACTGGGTAGTAGTTTATACCAAAAATGAAAATTTCAGGCAGGATGGACACAGACAGATCCCACTGACTGAAGATAACCAGAAAAGTTAAAAACTATTCAGATTTGAGAAGTGATCTAACTACTGAAAAGACCGACAGGAAATTTTACAGCATTTTATGCTTATTTTCTGTGAACAAAATATGAATTTCTTATGGTTGCCTTCTCTCGCGAAAAAAAACCCAGTACCTCATTATAATTGAGCTACCTCCTCTGCTACGTGGTGATTAATGCAACAGTCAGAAGTTGGCTGGTTGTTAACGACTCAAGCATAAATACCTACAAGCAGTGAGGCGTTATCTCCGTTGAGCTGGCTGTCGTCTCGAGATTTCACGTAGCGACGATGGTTTTGGTAGAAGTTGGAAAGTCCGTAATACATGAACACGTTGCTCTGCAAGAACAAAGTGGGGGCAAGAGGGGTTTTGATTCCCGAAGAGAACAGGTCAATAAAACATACCTGCACGCTAAGTACCACAACACTTAAGTTTTAGCCTCTTAAACTGTGTTTCTGATCCTTGTTGGACTGAGTTTCTGTAAATCACGCAGGAAGAGCTGATCCCTGACAGGACAAGAGGGAACGGGCACAAACTGGAACATGGGAAGTTCCATCTAAGCATGAGGAGGAACTTCTTTGCTGTGAGGGTGGCAGAGCCCTGGCAGAGGCTGCCCAGAGAGGTGGTGGAGTCTCCTTCTCTGGAGACATTCCAAACCCCCCTGGACACGTTCCTGTGGGACCTGCTCTCAGGGGGTTGGACTGGATGATCTCCAGAGGTCCCTGCCAACCCCAGATCATTCTGGGATTCTGGGATCTACTCACCAGCTCTGTCACACAAACGCTAAATCTAAATGTGTGGAACACCCCCCCCACCACCACCACCACTGGAAATTTGGTCATTTCCAGACAAACAGAAGCATTAAAAACTGTCTCATCCCTGCTACTGAAAAGGCACACAAAAATCAGATCCAAGTTTGTAGGAGAACTATAAATAATCCTTTAAAATAGAAACAAAAGGTGGGATTTGAGCGATACGGCTGGGCTGTCGGTTGTGAAAGGAAGCACAGAAGGGCTGTGACCCGGTACCTCGAAGGGGTGCTCCAGCGTGAAGTTGATGGTGCAGGTACACGGGGGGGAGCTGTCCCAGGACACATTCAGACACTTGTTGCAGGGACTGGACGGCTCCGTGCCCGTGTAGTCGATCTGCAAGGGGGGAAAAAAGGCAGGCATTTACAATGGGAGAGTAAAAAAAATAAATGGATTAATAAGCCAGAGTGTTACCAGGGCATTCCTTTCGTAGTGTTACTCCACCCCAACTCCAAAAGCCCATCCAGGCCTGTCTGATGATCTGGGCCCTTCCAACAGCCACTGTGTCATTCTGTCTCTAAGCTCCATTTCAGCCCCAAACAAATGTCACTCTGAGGGGGGGAACACACATCAGTGCTGGGGGGAAAGCAAACACCACACACTCAGCCACCACCAGCAGATAACTCCAGACAACATGATGTTCCCAAACACACAGATTTGAGCTATTAGTTGCTTATCACAGAGGTTACATTTTTAAAAATCCAGACACTTAATAATAACTAGGTTTGCGTTAGACAACTTGCTTTGCTGACCATTTTTAGCAATCTAATTAGCCAGAATATTAAAAAAAAAATTTAAAAAAATCACATAACGCCCACAAACTCTCCTAAAATAGGGCAGGTGAAGTCTGTCCGTACGGGCTGTCTGGGCAGTACCTAACACACCCTGAAGAGCCGTGAGATGTCCCTCTGGCCCAAAAGCCCACTGGAATTAGCTCTCCCTCACCTACAGCTCCGGCACAGGACGGGTACGCAGGAATTAACTCGGGCTGAGAAGGAGAAGGCTTCCACCCCCCTATACACCATGTATATCCCAAGTTACGGCAACAACCTGTTTAACAGCAGTAGCATTTCAACTGCAACTCTGATGTAGCTTTATGAAATGCTGCTGCAAATGCTTTGCCCTGATTTATGCTCGTAGTGCAACACGTTCCCAAGAAGTAGAGTGATTTATGATCTGTCCCAATATCCGTATTAAGGTTTAACTCAAAAAACCCACAGTTTTTCAAGGTTCAGGGAACAAGTGAAGACTGTTTTCCTCCAGATCTTCTTCAAGGTCTCTCTCCCTGTGTTTTCTTCCATAGGTATTGAGCTCCAGCCCTTCCCTCAGCTCTTTTCTTAGCATCTGCTCTGCTGCCACGTTTCTGACAAAGGGGACCTACAGCCTAACGAGCCAAGCTGTAACGAGCCCGCAGAGAGAGAGGGGATCACAGAATCTTTGCTTCCTTTGCTGAACAAGATATTGAGTTTATGCTGCTCTAGAAATAGCGCTGCTGCAGCAGTCCTGAGGGGCTCTGTTCGGCAGAGCAGACAGACAGACAGACACACCCCTTCTGCTCTCTACAAACAATGCACCTCATTTGCTCAAGGCGAACTTGGTGTTTTTATTCTTTTTCCTGCTAAAATAATCTTAAACAAGCATTTCCTCCAGAAAGAGTTTAACCATCCATGTCCCGAGCGAGTCTTTCAGAGCGTGGAAAAAGCTAAGATCCAGAAGAAAACTCAAATACTCCCAGGCTGCAAAAGATCTGAAGGCTTCACCTTTAAAAATATAATTGACTGAATTCTGTGGAGCATGAAATTGGCGTATATTGAAACAGAATCGTGCTTTCTGAGCACTGCTGTTGGCTTCAACGCTGTCCGAGAGCTCTCCTGTACAGTGCCTGCCAACACAAGGGTTTCCTACATCCACATCTACAGGGCACGCTCACCAGACAGCTCGGCCAACGGGAAGAGGGGTCTGTCCTCACCTGTCCACAAAATAACGGGACCAGGGCTTTGAGAACACAAAGGACTGAGTTTGGTCTCCACGGCAGGAGCCAGCGTTGTGTCCCCAGGGATGGGCCAGCAAAACCCACGCAGAGCGAGCCCTTCCCAGCACCTCCAGTCTGTCACTGGGTACATCCAATGCTCTCCGATGGCTTTTCAGGCTGGCAATGTCCTTCTCCACTGATTTACACTTTTGTGTATAGAAATAATACAGAAATAACATATCGAACATACATATTCTCCAAACCACTTATGATTTTGTAGGCTCCATACACTGCCACGTATTTATGCCACTCCGCTTGGCCACCTCTTGTCCAGAGGCATCCCATAACTCTGGTCCTCTTTGCTCTCCCTCCTTCTCTGTAGGTTTTATTAAGTTTTGTATCATTTTTGAGATAGGGCCACTGGACCC
>JAHREE010089230.1:0-15270 GCA_033628505.1 Tringa tobata | reverse complement strand
CTGGGCTGTGTCGAGCTGGAATCCCCACCAGCCGGGAGAGCACGGCTCCGGGAAAGGCTTGGCTGGCACAGCCGTCTCCCGGGAAAGCCCCTCAGCAGTGGGGTCCACCACGCTTTGGGGGGCTGTGGGATGGTCTGAGAGCGGGTGTGGGACAGGACCTGGGCATGGCAGGGGCTGGTGATGGAGCTTTGGGGGGCTGTGACCAATTTGGGGGACAACTGACGGGGACATGGATGATCCCAGGGCTGGAGTGGTCCCTGGGAAAGTGATGGGGACAGGGATGACCTGAGGTCTGGATTAGTCTCCAGGGAAATGATGGGCATGACCCCAGGGCTGGAGTGGTCCCTGGGGAAGCAATGGGGATGGGCATGACCCCAGGACTGGAGTGTTCCCTGGGGAAGTGATGGAGACAGGGATGATCCCAGGGCTGGAGTGATGGGGACAGGGATGACCTGAGGGTTGGAGTGGTCTCCAGGGAAATGATGGGCATGACCCCAGGGCTGGAGTGGTCCCTGGGGAAGCAATGGGGATGGGCATGACCCCAGGGCTGGAGTGTTCCCTGGGGAAGTGATGGGGACAGGGATAATCCCAGGGCTGGAGTGATGGGGACAGGGGTGATCCCAGGGCTGGAGTGGTCCCTGGAGAAGTGATGGGGACAAGGATGACCTGAGGGTTGGAGTGGTCTCCAGGGAAGTGATGAGCATGACCCCAGGGCTGGAGTGGTCCCTGGGAAAGCAATAGGGCAGGAGTGGGGCTGGAGTGGTCCCTGGGGCAGGAGTGGGGCTGGAAAGGAGCCAGGGGTGAGGCTGTTTGGTGACAGCAGCCCTGAGGCACGGTGATGGGCAGAAGAGCATTTATAGGGACGATGACTGATTTCATTGCTGCGATGGCTGTTTCCCTTCCTCCACATTGTGGCATGCTCGGGTCCTGTCCCAACATCACCAGTGACACCACCGTCCCCACCAGCCCCGGGCTAAAAACCCCACCAGTGTGAGCAGTGTGGGGTGGGAAGGGAGAGGGAAAGTCTAGCTGGGACAAAGGGAGATGAAAAAGCTCTTGGTTTCTGGGAGGAACGTCAGCTGTTGCGAGAGGTTTCATTTGAGCTGAGCATCTGATTCAACCTAAGCGTCAAGGTTTTGCTTCAGTTTGAAGGGGTTTTATTTATTTAACTTGAAAATTAAAGTGAAAGGGAATTTCACGCTGTAAAACCGCTTGCAGCCCCCAGCCGAAATTTGATTTGTTAATGCTCAGTCAAATCCTTCTCAGCTTCTTCCGAAACCTTTTTCCTTTTTCACTTCTTCTCAGCAACACTGTGAAAGTGGTGTAAATTCATGAAGTGTTTCTGCATTTGCATTTTTCACCCCCAAAAATCCCAGCTGCAAAATGTTGCTGGGTTCTGGCACCGCTTGGCGACTGAGAGCGCAACTGGGAGCAACGGGAGGGTGCTCCTGGGCAAACCCAGGGGCTGGGTTTTCATTTTTTTAAGGGAAAATGAACTGAAAATGAACTCTCCAGCATCCTGGGAACGTCACGTTTTCCTTTCCCCTCTGACACCGCGATTGCTCGGTTCCCGAGGAGCCCGTCATATCCCAAAGGATGTGCTGGCTCTGCCTTGGCACCACTGTGGGCACGGCTCTTCCTTGCTGGCTGGCACCTCCCGGGACTGGTGGCACCTCCCACATCTCCTGCTGCGCCCCATCTCTCTCAGCTGGAATTCGGGGCTTGGGGGTGCCCCATAAGGAGCTCAGTGGGGCCCCACATGCTGGACTGGGGCAGATCTAGCTTTTCCCTTCGGATGATGCCAAGTCCTGAGGCGGTGGCAGAGGCTGGCTTGGGGCCAGGGGACCCTCCTGGCCAGCTGTGGCTTTTGGTGAGTTTTAGCCTGATGGGATGCTCCAAGGTGGGTGCCCTGCTGGGTTGCGTCAAGGGGACAGTGGGGATGGGAGCATGCTGGTGGCCTTGACTGGGATGCTTTAAATGCCATCGAGCACCTCTAGAACTGTAGAGCAGTTTCTTGTCTTGCTGGACTTCAAAGTGGATAAATATTGGGATAATATGTTCTCCCTTCTCCAAAAAATGTAGGGAAGCAGGAATAGATCATCTCCAGGGCTACAGAGATGATGAAGGGCCTGGAACACCTCCCATACGAGGAGAGGCTGAGGGACTTGGGTCTTTTTAGTCTGGAGAAGAGAAGGCTGAGGGGGGATCTGATCAATGCTTATAAATACTTAAAGGGTGGGTGTCAGGACGGGGTCAGTCTTTTTTCAGTGGTGCCCAGTGACAGGACAAGAGGGAACAGGCACAAATGTGAATATAAGAAGTTCCATCTAAACATGAGGAGGAACTTCTTTCCTGTGAGGGTGGCAGAGCCCTGGAAGAGGCTGCCCAGAGAGGTGGTGGAGTCTCCTTCTCTGGAGACATTCAAATCCACCTGGACACATTCCTGTGGGACCTGTTTTGGGTGGACCTGCTCTGGCAGGGGGTTGGACTGGATGATCTCCAGAGGTCCCTTCCAACCCCGTGTGATTCTGTGATCTCCCAGCCTGGCTGTGCTTCTCCGCTGATTTCTCAATGTTCCCCTTGGTGTCTCCATCTCTCCCTGGTTGGGTTTGGATGGGCAATGCTCTGTGCTGGAGGTCCCAGCAGTGGGGCTGGGACACTGGCTCTGGCTCCGTCCTACTCTCCTTGCTCAACGCCGTGCCCCGATTTCCACAGGAGTTTGCCACGCTGACGCGGGAGCTCAGTGCCTGCCGGGAGCAGCTCCTGGAGAGGGAAGAGGAGATCTCGGAGCTGAAAGCCGAGCGCAATAACACCCGGGTAAGCACAGAAAAACCTGCTGCCCGGCTTTCCCTCCCCAGAAACGTGGGACACCGCGGGCTGCTGGGCCGATATCGGCATCACCAGCCCCCTGGGTTGGCGAGAGCCTCATGCTTGCCCTCTTGCAGCTCTTGCTGGAGCACCTGGAGTGCCTCGTGTCGAGGCATGAGCGGTCCCTGAGGATGACCGTGGTCAAGCGTCAGGCCCAGTCACCGTCTGGGGTTTCCAGTGAGGTGGAGGTGCTCAAGGCGCTCAAGTCACTCTTTGAGCATCACAAGGCGCTAGATGAGAAGGTGAGACAGGCTGCTGGGACCTCTCTCCTGGCTCACTCCATGAGCATCCCCTGCTCGGAGCTGACCTTCTCCCAACCCCTCCTCCTCCCTCCCGCTGGGTGCCGTTTGTTGTTGTTAAGCTGGGTGGTGACATGGGGTCCATCAGGAGGAAGTTCTTGGGTATCCAAAAGCTGCAGCACCCTTATTTTAGGAGCCAGTGGGGCTGCCGAGTGGATGCTGTGGGTCTGAGGCTGTCAGGGATGGGGATGTTGCTTCCCTGGGTCACTTGTGGTGGTGGCGAGTGCTGGCATTTGGTACCCTGGTTCAGTCTTTGCATTACAGCTCATATTGTTCCTCCTGATTAATTTACCTCAAGCAGCTCCTTGCTCTGCTAAAAGACATCTTCAGGCTTTCCTGGCTATGGGTGTCCTGCAAGAATGAGTTTGGTGTGGGCTGTTTCCCTCCAAAATGCTTTTGGTCTCCCAAGAATGGGCTGGAGCATCCCTGAGCCTGTGCCCTGGACATGAATCCAGCTGAGCCTGGCCAGACAAGAGGGGCTGGGAGTTTGCCTAGATCCTGGGCACCCTCATCACAGATAAATAATGGCTTTTCCCATCATCTTACATGACTGCAGGTCAGGGAACGCTTGCGAGCAGCTTTGGAGCGAGTGGCAACCTTGGAGGAGCAGCTGGTGGATGCCCATCGGCAGGTAAGGGGACACTTGGCAGCCTGCCCTGGGCCCTTGATGGGCACCCGCTGGGCTGGGACTGCTCCCTGGTACATTTATGAATTCATGTTGAATTTGCTGAAATACCACCCTCAGATCGGAGAAGTGGCATTTGGGCATTTTTAATGTAAGGCTTTTATTCTAAAATTGCTCCTTCCACGAAGCCTCGCCTGTATTTGAGGCAACCTTGTAAATATTCTGAAAACTTGTCTCATGGGCAAGGTTTCCTCTCTTGGTTTGCTGTTTGGTGTTCGTGTCACCGACAAAAACAACCTGAACTTGAATCAGTTAAGGGGGTTGGGAGTGACGTTGCTTGTTGGCTTTTCTCCTGCCTCAGCAGAGATCCAAACCCCTGGTGCTCTGAGCACCCCGACTTGCATCCCCCATTTCCTTCTTTCCTCGGGCTCTGGCGTGGGGACTTCTCTGTCCCCAACATTTAGCCCTGTTCATCTTGGAGAGGGTGAACCGCATGTTCCTTCCTGGAGTTTGTGCCCAGCCGTGGCTACCAAAAGGAAAGAGCCATCCTCGTAGCCTCTGCCTGGCCAAATTTTGCTCCTCTTCCCAGTTCTCAGGATGTATCTCACGGTGTGTCCCCGCACCCAGGGGGGAGGCAGTGCCCACCCTTTGGTCACCTCCTGGGGACCGTTCCCCGTCCTCCCCCAGCAGAGCAGGCTGTGATGTCAGGGTTTACTCGCCGAGACATCACTTTACTGCCAGGGCTCTGGCTGCTTCCGTGCCTGTTCCAAACACCACTGCATCCATGCAAGATGGGGCTTCATCCTGCATCAGTGCTGAGCCTTCACAGCACCTCTGCCTTCCCCTCTCTTCTTCACCTGCCCCCCACCGTAGGCACTAGCTGGATGTGATGGTGGAGGAAGCCAGCGGGAAGGCGGTTGCAGACCTGGGAGCACCAGGGCTGGCCTCACCCGTGGCCAGACCAGCTGGTCTCATCTGCTTGCCCTCATTAATTAATTAAGCCCTGCTGTCGTGCAGGTGGCAGCTCTGCAGCAAGGCGCCGCGCGGGAGGCCCCGGCGGGTGAGCGGGATGAGAGGGAGCCCAAGGAGCCAGCACAGAAGCTTCCCTGGAAGGTGAGACCCCCCAGAAACCCCTGCTCTGACCATGCTCACCGAGGCCATCAGTTCTCCAACCCCCTTGTCACCGCCTCCAGGATGTTGAAAACTTTTTTCCCCCTCTCCCCTGCGTCCAGCCCCCTGGGAAATGCCCTTCCTGTGAATACAGGCTGTTTCTGAACGGAGGGGAATTTGTGCTCCTGCTCGGATGCTCCCAGGGGCTCCGCTTCCCAGAGATGCTCTGGGAAGCCCTCCCCCATCCCTATGCCATCATGCCTGTGGGAAGCTAGGGGAGACTGATGACAGGGGGTCCCAGAGCCCCATGTCCCCACTCCCCACCGCCTCACTGGGTCCCTGCAGGGCCACGTTCCCCCCATTGCCTAGCTGCTGGCGATGTCAGCCCCTGCTTTGGGGCAGCCCGGCAGCCGCCTCCCTCTCTGCTGCCTTGCAGCGACTCTCCAACGGCTCCGTCCACCCGGAGGATGAGGCAGGGAGGGTGGTGGAGCTGCAGGAGCTCCTGGAGAAGCAGAATTTCGAAGTGGTCCAAGCCAAGGAGCGCATCTCCGCCTTGGCTGCCAGCGTCGCCGAGCTGGAGGAGGATTTGGGCACCGCCAGGAAGGACCTGATCAAATCGGAGGAGATGAGCAGCAAGTACCAGAGGGACCTCCGAGAGGTTAGACACTGCCCCCTCGCATGGCCAGGCCTGCTGCAGTTGCAGAGACATTCACAGCAGCTTCTGGGCTGGGAAGGCATCGTAGCCCCTGTTGTGTGCCGGGTGGAGGCCAGTGTTCTCCAAAAGAGACCACTGCCTTTGGGAGAGGAACCCCAAGTCCATCAGCAGGATGTCCCTGAGGTTATACTCAGACACTGAGATGCCCAGGGCAGTGAGTTGGGTCCTTGCTAGAAGGTTTTTCTGTGATTGCCCGACTCTCCATTTATTCCTCTCCTGCTCTGCTGTCCCTCATTCCTGAGCGGAGCAGGGTTTTCATTGCATGCTTGGGCTTGGGTGGTGTCCCAGGCCTTCAGGAGCTGGGTGGCCCAGTTATTCCCAAATTGGTGGTGGATTTAGGATGTGACACAGATTAGGATGTGACAGCCCCGTCCCTTCCCCAGGCCCTGGCTCAGAAAGAGGACATGGAGGAGAGGATCACCACGCTGGAGAAACGCTACCTGGCAGCTCAGCGAGAAGCCACCTCCATCCATGACCTCAACGACAAGCTGGAAAGCGAGTTGGCCAACAAGGAGTCCCTGCACCGCCAGGTACCAAAGCTTGGACCCACAGACTCCCTCCCTACCACCCTGGGAACCTGGGAGAGAGAAGCAGGGGATGGGGACAGGACATGCAGGCAAGTCTTGGTGCTGGGCACCCATCCTGCCCTGTCCCACAGTGCGAGGAGAAAGCCCGGCACCTGCAGGAGCTGCTGGAGCTGGCGGAGCAGAAGCTGCAGCAGACGATGCGGAAGGCGGAGACGCTGCCCGAGGTGGAAGCGGAGCTGGCCCAGCGCATCGCCGCGCTCACCAAGGCAAGTGTGCGGGACGCTCGGGGACAGCCTGGCCAGGAGAGAGCACAGGAACCAGAGGAAGAGGCAGATCCAGGTGCCCCCCTCTGTAGCAACGAAGTCCCCGGCAAGCCCAAGGCACCCTGCTCTCGTTCCCAGCTTCTGAGCTTTGCTGTCCTCTGCCTCCCCCGTGGCTGCAGGGGCAAGCATGGTTTTTAAAGTTCCTGACATGTTCCGCACACGAAGGGTTTGCTGCCTTCCCAAAGCTCCTTTCTCCGAGGCAGAGATCGCCCCATTGATCTGAGTGGCCTTCAGCTTGTGCACTTGAGGAGGAAGAGGAAGGACCCAGGCTGGGTCTGGGAGGGCTCAGGCCTGGAGGGAGGTGTGGAATCAGCCAGCCCTACCCTTCCCAGGCACTGGAAGGGGTGCCAAGTCCCTCTCAGAGCCCCTCCATCTCCCATCATCTTGTTAGCGGGGCTGTTCTGGGCTCAGAGCACGCAGTGAACTGTGGCAGGGGTGCAGGCAGTGGGAGGGAGCGCAACATCCCAGGGAAGGATGCTGGGGTGGAGGGAGGAGGAGTGCTGGAGGACACGTGGTTTTGGGGAACATCATCCGAGAGGGCTGCTCTGCTTTTCCCAGGCAGAAGAGAGGCATGGGAGCATCGAGGAGCACCTCCGGCAGCTGGAGAGCCAGCTAGAGGAGAAGAACCAGGAGCTGGCCAGGGTAAGTTCTGCTCAGCCTGGATCCAGGAGTCCTTGTGGGTCCTGATCCGGCCTTGACTCCACTTTGCCATGGTGGCTAGGAGCCTGGGCACACCATGAATGGTGGGATCGCTGGTGTCTGTGAAGCAGGATGGAGAGAGGGGCTTGGTTAATCCTTTCCCATCCAGGATCTTTTCATCTAGAGTCACCCAGGAGCTCATGACACTCTCTGCTGTGATTTCCCGCTCTCCCAGCGTCGCCTCCTGGGGCAAACTGGGACCCCAAATGCAGGGCAGAGGAGGAAGCTCCAGCTGCTCTTCTTTTCCCCCAGCCTGGATCAGCAGCAGGGAGAGACCGATGGGCACTGGGGAAAAAGGGTCCTACCCCTCAAAAAGACAGGGATGTGGCCGATGTGTCACAGGACACACAATTCCTGCTTTGTTCCTTAACCAGTGGCTGGGGTGTCCACGCAGGAGGTCGTGATGCCTTTTCTTGGGTCGCCCAGGTGGCATTACAGTGTGTGCCCCTGGGGAAGCCCTGATTGTTGTGGCCTGGGGCCGACATTTGGAGAGACCTTTGGAAATCCAGAGTATCAGCACCCTTTGGGGTCTGGAATGTGCCCCCAGCATGGCTGTCCCTGGCAGATGCACGGGTGAACCTTTCTTGAGGGTCAGGCAGGCAGGAGCTCTCTAGATCATGTCCTCTCTCCAGTTCATCCCTGGCTGGGAAATGGCAGGGACCAGCAGAACCCAACCAGAGAGGCCGATCTATGCTGAGAGGGGGGGATTTGTCCCCAAAAGCTGGGCCTAGTAGGTCAGCTCCGACACGAGGTGGCAGGAGGGTGCTGAGCTCCTCATGGCAGGAGGAACAGGTCCACTGGGTCTCACGTGGATGGTCACTGTTTGCTGCTGCAGGCCCGCCAGCGGGAGAAGATGAATGAGGAGCACAACAAGCGGCTCTCGGACACCGTGGACCGTCTGCTGAGCGAGTCCAATGAGCGGCTGCAGCTGCACCTCAAGGAGAGGATGGCGGCCTTGGAGGAGAAGGTAGTGGCTGGGGAGGGAAGGGGACCTCTGGGGGGCTGGTGAGGGGGAATTAAGGGGTCTACAGCCCCTCTGGCACAGAGCCTCGGCCCTTGGCCAGCCACAGCGCAGGAGCTTGGAAGCACCTGTGCAGGGATGGAGAAATGATCACATGCAGGACACCAGCCTGGGCTGGTGGGAGTGCAGGGAAGCGTGCTCTGCCTCACACCCCCGCCTCCAGCCAGCCCTGGCCTGGTGAGACCCGCTCCCCACCACCTTCCACCTCCCACAGCAGCAGGATTTCTCCTGCTCCGTTTCCCTCCCTTTCCCGTGTCTCTCCCGGTGCAGCCTTGACTGCAGCCTGGGCCTGGCTGTCCGAGCAAAACCCTACTGCATTTTGTAGGAGAAAATGCAGCGTTCGTCCTCTCCCCCCTGCCCACCCCCTCCACGGGCTGCCTCGAAACCTTCCTGTCCCCCCAAGCCGGGATGGATCTGCCTTCTCTGAGCCAGAGTCCACCAGCAGCCTCCCAGCTCCCACCCGGCTCTTCCTGGAGAACCAGGCTTTCCTGTGAGGAGCCAGCTGGAGCTGCTGCTGCCCCAGCGTGAACGCCATGAGCAGAGATCCACCTCACAATGACACCGGGAGCTCAGCCCTTGATAATTCACCTCTCTTTGGGTTCCTGCAGGAACCAGGCTCCCCTCAGCAAGTCAGAGCCCAGAGGGGGCTGCATCCCCCAGCTGATGCCTCCAGGGCTGGGTCTGTCTCCCCCCACTGCTCTGCACCTCCTGTCCCCAAGCAGAGCTGGCTGTCCCGGTGTGCCCAGTCACTCAGCAGATGGGTCTGAGTGGTTCTGGGTACGGAGTGGGACCCCCCACATGGGGCTGAGTCCAAAATACTCACCCCAGCAAGAACATGGACCAGAGTGGTGGCACCTCCTGAACAGGCATCGTCTGCTCCCCAGCCTGCTGCCAGCAATGGCTCACCCAGAGAGTTTCTCCAGGCTTCCATGGGTAAAAATGATCCTGTTTGGCTGCCAGCACCTCCCCAAAAAAGAGCACTAGGTTAAGCAGTTGCAAACACATCTTCTTTTGCCCCTGCTTATTCCCTAGCTTAGATGTAGGGCACATTTTTGCCCTTGATCCAGCTGCTGGAGGAGCTGATCTCCTCTCAGACGCATTTCCTAATCTTCACGCCCTGCCCATCAACTCTCTAATCGCCGCTTGCCCTCCCTGCCCGTGCCCTGGCCCTGGTGTGGGGCAGGAGCTGAGCTACAGCATCCCTGCTTGAGGAGCAGGAGGTCTGCAGAGACCGGTTCACAAGCAGGTAGGTGAGGAATAGATCAGGGACCCGTTGCCATCCCTCCTGCCAGGTGTCCATCACACCATCCACGCAGCAATTCCATGCTGGCCATTCCCGGGAGGCCACGCGGCCGTTTCCTAAACGGTCTCTCTTTTTCTTTCCTGTTTTTGTTCCCTTTTTTTTTTTGTGTTTCGTTTTGGTTTGGTTTTTTTTCTTTTTTTTTTTTCTTTTTTTTTTTTTTTCCAAAGAACACATTGTTACAAGAGCTGGAAAATACCCAAAAGCAGATAGAGGAACACCAGCACGACAAGGTAAATGCCGCTGCAGGGAGCCTGCCCTAGTGACTGCGCTTCCTCACTCCTAGTCCCCGGCTAGTGGCAGTCGTGCCTCCTAAAATACCCTAGTTTTGGAGGAGCTGGGATCCCAAAGCACCCAGCAGCAGGAGGCCACAAACTAACCCACGCAGTGGCTGGATGGAAGCTGCCACCCACCTCCCCGGAGACCCCCGGTTCGGTTCCCTAACAGGCACGTTCAGTCCCATCTCCATATTTCTCTCACCTTCATCCATCCCCGACCCCCCGCCGAGGACAGCAGCGAGGACGGGGTGGCTTCTAGAGGAGGGTCCACCCCAGCGCTCCCTGGAGCAGCCACGTCCCCTTCACCCCCCCCCCGGAGGCTTTCTCTCCCCCCTCACTCGAACCGAGGGGAGGACCTGCTCCGGTGCCCAGCTTGCAGGAGGCCCCCGTAGGTCTTCACACACCCCCTGCTCTCAGATAAAGCATCTAAGTAGGGTCTGCAACACCAGTCCATGTCGGTCTGTGCTGGAAAGCTGGAGGGTCGCAGCTCTTTGAAGCAACGGGCACTTTTTGGGGTTTGTCCCGTGCTTTATGCGTGGTTGGGGGGTGCTGGGGAGGCTGCTTTCCCCCTTGCTCTCCCGCAGCGAGGATGTGCGGGCACCGCTTCTGCATCCCAGCGTGGCTGCTCGGCTGCAGGCAGAGGCAAAGCTGGGAGCCCTGCATGGCGCTGCCTGCATGTTGCCCACCCTGGATCTGCCCACCCTTTGGCCCACGGGACCAGATCCTGCTGTGCCTGGAGAAATCCCATCCCCTTCCCTTCCCCACCTCCCCAGCCGCCCTCAGCCTCCCCCCTCGCATCTCCCGCGGGGCGCCACGGCCACACAGAGCAGGCACGGGCTGCCCATGAGGATGGGGCTGGTGTCAAATTTGGCTAGAGGGTCCCTCACTGCTGGCCCTTTGCCTACGTGCAGCATCCCAGTGGGACCGGTTTTCCTTCCCCTCTCAAACCAGCATCACCTCGGGCACACCTGTGTCTGTCTGTCTGGCCTGTGGTCACCTCCTCCCCTCGCGGCATCGTCCTGGCATCGTCATTCACTGTCGCCTGCATGAGCTGTTTCTTTACCGATGGGTCCAAGGTGCTTTAAACCTGGGATGGGGGGTTTTAAAGGGAATCTAAACCTGGAAATAGCTAAGGATGTGGATTGTCCCGAACCTGGCTGCTCTTTGGAGCAAAACCAACCCCTGCCTGTCCCTTGTCTCACCCCGAACAGCGACGGTTGTCCGATGAGATCGACAAACTGAGGTTGGAGGTCGATCAGCTCAAGACCAGAAGTGGGACGTTCGTGGAGAGCGTGCACGCAAGGTAAGGGCTGCCCTGCTCCCATCCTGCACCCACGGCTGGTGGGGCATTTTGCTTTTAGGGCCCCAAAATGCTGTTGGCATCAGGCATTTCTGGTTTCACCAAGCCTCGGTGAGGGCTGCAGGGGAGTTCATCGCAGCAGGGTCAGCTCCAGGTGTGCTGTCCCCACCGTGGATTTGTCCTGGGGTGGGACACAAGACTGTTGAGAATAGTCCATCCCAACTGAATGGCCCAAAATTCATTTTTCGAAGGGCAAAAAAACACTGGGCATCGTTTCTTTTTCTGCACAAAGGGCTTAGGGCTTAATTTTATGTGAAAGATGGATGTTCACCAAATGCTTTTCTCTCTGTGGTGTGCTGGGGATAGTCTGCTGGAGAAGGAGGAATCTCTTTTCAGCTGTTGCAGGCAAAGGAGAATGAATCCCCCCCCATTTTTTTCCCCTTATTTCTACAATGGTCCTCCCACACCCTTTCGTTTAAAGTCAGCTGGGAGATGGGGAGGTCCCAGCCCAGAGCACTGGGAGGAGAGGTGAGTCATAGAATCATAGAATCATTCAGGTTGGAAAAGACCCTTGGGATCATTGAGTCCAACCATCTGCCCTACTCTACAAAGTTCTTCCCTACACCGTATCCCCCAACACCACATCTAAGAGACTCTTAAACTCATCCAAGGATGGTGACTCAACCACCTCCCTGGCAGCCTATTCCAATGCCTGACTACTCTTTCTGTAAAGAATTTCTTCCTAATGTCCAGTCTAAACCTACCCTGATGCGGTTTGAATCCATTCCCTCTTGTTCTATCACTAATTACCTGTGAGAAGAAACCAGCACCAACCTCTCCACAGTGTCCTTTCAAGTAGTTGTAGAGAATGATGAGGTCGCCTCCTCAGTCTCCTCTTCCTCAAACTAAACAGTCCCAGCTCCCTCAATTGTTCTTTGTACAATTTGTTCTCCAGGCCCTTCACCAGTTTCATTGCCCTCCTCTGCTCCCGCTCCAGCACCTCGAGATCTCTCTTGTGTTGAGGTGCCCAAAACTGGACACAAAACTCCAGGTGTGGCCTCACCAGTGCTGAGTACAGGGGCACAATCACCTCCCTACTTCTGCTGGCCACACTATTTCTAATACAAGCCAGGATGCCGTTGGCTTTTTTGGCCACCTGGGCACACTGCTGGCTCATACTCAGCCTCCTGTCTGTTAGAACCCCCAAGTCCTTTTCCTCCAAGCAGCTTTCCAGCCACACTTCCCCAAGCCTGTACCGATGCATGGGGTTGGTGTGGCCCAAGTGCAGGACCCGGCACTTGGTCTTGTTGAACCTCATACCATTAATGTTGGACCATCGATCCAACCTATCTAAGTCTCTCTGTAGAGCCTCCTTGTCCTCATGCCAATCAACACTCCTGCTTAACTTCGTGTCATCTGCGAAGTTAGAGATGATACACTCTATGTCATTATCAAGATCGTCAATAAAGACGTTAAACAGAAATGGTCCTAACACTGAGCCCTGGGGAACACCACTTGTGACCGGCCACCATCGAGCACCATCAGGTCTCAGCCCGGGCACTGACTGAGGGTACCCAGCACCGCTGCAAGAAATGGGGGGGTGGGGGTAGAAAAGGAGGGTTCCAGCAGGAGGTGCAGCCCAATGCCTTTTGTGGCCACCTGGGAGACCACCTCCTCTCTGAGCACTTTCGAGGTGGGTTAGAGGCAGCGAGGGCTCAATGAGAGCGACCACCGGTGGGGAACATTCTCCTCCCAGGAAGGCTGGAGAAAGTGGAAGGAGCCAGTGTAACCAGCTTTGAATGTGCCAGCAGCTGTGGCAGAGAGGAGAAGGCCTGGAGGCCCCATATCTGTCGTGGAGAGAAAAAGGGGGGGAGCGAGGAAGAACTTGTGAGGATGACAGATAGCTGAGTGCCAGAGGAGTGTCTGGAGCATGTGTGGGACCTCTTTGTATGGGTCTGTAAGAACAAGATGGACAGTTTTGGTTTGGGTTTTGTTTTTTTTTTTAATTTCTTGGAGGAAAAATCAGCAGAAAGCTTGAGTTACAGCGGCCAGAATAATCCCCCAGCTGAAATGTCAGCTTTTGTCTAAGGTGACTTTATCTGTTTTTAGCTCAGGAGCAGCTTGTCAGCGGCTCCGCAGCTTAAATCCCCTTGAAACTTGGGCTCTGCCTTCGTCTGCAAACACCAGGCTGACGCCAAGCCAAGCTGCTCATCTTAACAGTCTTGTCTGGGCTCGGTAGGATGCTGGGGTGGGAGCCCAGATCTGTGTCTGTGCCACAAACCAGACCCACCCTGGTGGAAAAACACAGATCTGCCTTGGACAACTGCTTCAGCAAGGGAGTTGGACTAGATGATCTCTATGGTCCCTTCCAACTCTAAAAAATTCAGTGAAATTCAGTGAAACTGCTTTTGTCATCTTAAATGAAAAAACCCTCATGCCTCCTACAGCAACGTGTATAGGGAGTGATGACCACTGCTCTGGGAAGGCGCTTTGCTCAGCTGCGTGATTTGGTCTTCAGGGTGAGGAGGAGCAACCAGGCAACGTGGAGATATGCAACCAGTGCCACGAGTGGCAAAGAGTGGCCTCATGTCCAACAGCAGCTGCTGTGTTGTCCTGCCTGGCACAGGGACCTGCTCCCGAGCACCAGCTCAAGCACGGAGGAGGAGGAGGAAGGAGTCCCAGCCAGTTTCTGCTGGGAGATCACAAAATCACAGAGGCAGGGACCTCTGGAGATGATCCAGTCCAACCCCCTGCCAGAGCAGGTCCACCCAGAACAGGTCCCACAGGAATGTGTCCAGGCGGTGTTTGAATGTCTCCAGAGAAAGAGACTCCACCACCTCTCTGGGCAGCCTCTTCCAGGGCTCTGCCACCCTCGCAGGAAAGAAGTTCCTCCTCATGTTTAGATGGAATTTCCTGTGTCCCAGTTTGTGCCCGTTGCCCCTTGTCCTGTCCCCGGGCACCACTGAGAAGAGTCTGGCCCCAGCCTCTTGACCCCTGCCCTTTAGCTCTTGCTCAGCATCGATGAGATCCCCTCTCAGTCTGCTCTTCTCCAGCTGAACAGCCCCAGGTCCCTCAGCCTTTCCTCAGCAGAGAGATGCTCCAGCCCCTGAGCATTCTTAGCCCTCTGCTGTACCCTTTCCAGCAGTTCCTTCTCCTTCTGGAACTGGGGGGCCCAGAACTGGTCCCAGTGCTCCCACACAAGTCTCATGTCCTCATATCTGGAAGATCTGTTTCAAATGGAATTTTATGCATCAGGGTTGAGTTTTTTTTTTCATGAAAATATTGAAGAAAACATAAAAAGAAGGAGAAAATCTCCCTGGCTGGCCCTTGTTGTATACCCTGGGGATGGAGAAGAAAGGCAGGGTGGGTTTGGCCAGAACTGACTGGATGCCCCAGTGGGAGCTGCAGCGCACGGGGAGGGAGCAGGACTGAGCTTCCTGCAGTCTGTGAACCCATCTCTGGGGCCAGCGTGGAGGGAATGGGACATCTTTTCTGAAGCCTGGTTTTGCATCATTTCATGCAGAGCCAGGCAGGCATCGCTGTGTGGGCATCCCGGAGTGGCCTCGTCCTCCTCTGTCCTGAGCCAGCCTGGGCTGCGAGGGGAGCAGCCCGGGGACAGGGGCATCCTTGCATGGAGCAGTGTCCCCAACAAGGCTCTTTCTCCCCAGGTCCCACATGGGCAGCGCCACGGACCTGCGCTTCCCGCTGAGCGCGGTGGTCCATGCCCCCGCCGAGCCCTTTGGGGCCACCCCGGGGCTATCTCGGGCACAGAAGGGCCGATTTGCTGCCCGGCGAGAGGAGACAGCCAAGGTAATCCATCTTCATGCCAGCATGGGATCGGAGTTGGGGTTGGGGTCTCCTCTTGCCTTACACACTGGTCTCACGTGTCCCTGACTTGGGGACATGGGGCATTTTCCATAACCTGATGTGTGGATGGGGTGACATGGTAGGAAGGGTTTCCCCACAGGATTTGTGTTTAGGTGTGATTTGTGTGGAGGACTCCAGTTTGGCTTTTGGAGACTTGGAGGCACCATGTGAGACCAGTAGACCTTGTTCCCCCAGGACTGGGAGCAGGCCCAGGCAGGCAGCGTCCTGGCCACGGGACCTCACGCCTTTGACAGCGACCCCGAGATCTCTGATGTGGATGAGGATGACCGCGAGACGCTCTTCAGCTCCATGGATGTGCTCTCCCCTGGTGGGCACTC
>JAHREE010089227.1:0-11975 GCA_033628505.1 Tringa tobata | reverse complement strand
CAGCTTTTCCCAAATGCCTAGCAATGTACCACAATAAGCAAAGCAACACCACATCTTTCTCTCACCCGCGAAAATGTTTATTTAGCCAGTTTGTGCCTGATAACACTTAATCCTTTAAAAAATACAACATAAAAAAGTATCTGACAGGATGGTATATTTAATTAAAAAATCAGGCGTCTCATCATGCGCATTTGTAATGGTCTAAGTACGATGAGACTGTGATTCATATTAGTCATATTATCCGTTGCAATGATAATTACCTTGACATGTTTTAAAGATTATGGTAGGATACATGCTGCTGTAGACTTGCTATTTTGGCTGTCTGCCACATAATGTAGCCTCCTGCCTAATAATAATTTTCTAAATTATGCAGCTTCTTGTTTCTCTAATTCACTTCAATTGCAATTCAGCTACTCCTGGGGGTAGTGGTAGTGAGCCTATATGCTGTTTACTTAGGTAGAAAGGGACAGAATAAGGTTTGTTCTCTTCACGTCCCCTGGTGTAGATGTCAAAACCATTTCTGAAAAGGTTTTAACATTGGCTAAAAAAAAAGTAATTGAAAAAAAATTATTATATGACCTACTGGAATTGTTGAAATCTTCCCAACTGGGCTCAAAATAATAATTTATTTGTATGATAGCAGCAATTTTGAGCTCTGGAAATTGGCCTAGACCCATTGCAAAAAATACAGTCTTAACTTCAGGCATGTCCATGACTTTCATTGGACCAAATCATCCCATGAGACATTAAAGATGGTTAATTCAAGAGCAATAAAACACAGTCTTTCATTATTCCATGACTATGTTTCCACTCTATGAATTTTGATAAAGTGCCTGCCTTTACCTTGTGCCTTTGTTTCTGTCCTGTGAGACTGCAGTGTACTACCCTGGGAAATGGGATGTTCCGCTCCAGCGGGAGAAGCAATGGTGTGAATCCTCTCAGCATCCCCACATGTATTCTCTGTCCTTATGGAGAGGCAGGTTGGATGTTCATGCTCAGATCAGAGTCCTCTGTGGTAAATAACTGTTTTTAACACTTGAGGCAAAAAAATCTAGCATCTCATTTTTGTCTTCTCCTCTTCAACACTACATCTTTCTTCTGATGGACATTTTTACAGTGACAAGAAATTATGCTCTTCTCTGAGGCCGTGGTTGTGGAGTGAAAGGTGATCTCTTAGAGTAACTGTGGGTAGTATTTCAGAGGGCTCTGGATATTGCCAACAAAACCTTGACCCTGTCCTCCATAGGAGTGGCAGAGACAGAGTGCAGATGGCTGGGTTGATGTATGTATCATGACTCCCGTTGCTGGGCAGAGGACGTTGTGCTCCCAACCAGACGGAGAGTTTCAGCCTGCCAGGCTTCATTCCTCCATCCAAGGAGCTGCTGGAATCAAGGCTGGGGGTGAAATAAATATCCTGCAACCCATCAGGATGAAAAAGGGTTATATAAATGTGTTATGCCATAAACCATTATCCTTCCATGTGATATGCACAGGTCTAAACATTTATCTTACTGGTGTTGCAAAAATGGCTCCACAGGGAAAAACAACAGCAAAACTGTCCTTTTTTTAGCTTTGCCCTCTGTCCTTCACCCTCTTTACCAGGTTAAGCTACTCGTTTTCCTGGGCTACTGAGAGAAGTGGCCTCATTTTCTTTTGGAGTTTTATGGCTCAAAACATCCCTTCTTGTATCTGGCCAGGTTTTTGCATTTTGCAAAGAAAACAGTGGTTATAGCAAAATGATTCCACAAGACTTTCTAATATTTCCTGAGTTGAGGGGATATATGAGACTGTTTTCAGTTACAGCTGTTTCAGACATTAACATCTTCTAGGTATGCTCCTGGTTCAGTCACACCCTCACACTGGGGAAATTCTTAGCTGCTCCGTGAGGATGGTTTTATCTGTCCCTTTTCACTGACAGAACAAGTGCAATTGCAAAATATCATGTATGATTGATCTAAGATACATTATTATTAAAGCATTCAGGGAAGTGTAATTTTTATTCTAAGAAGAAAAAAAAAAATTAAAAGTAGCAACAGTAAAAAAAGAAGTCACAAGCAATAGCAACAAAATTCAGAAAAGATGTGAATATGTTTTTTCTTTTTCATTTTTTTTTTAGTCCACAGAGTAAGAGGTATATTGGATCTTAAGTAAAAAGGCAAAATAAAATACTTATGACAGAAATTAGTAGCTTGATACAATAAAAAAATTCTATTAAAAATCATCAATCACCCATGGGACACCTCCAACAACAATTTCCTCTGTCTCAGTACTTTCCTATAATAAGCAGGTACAGGTTTTGGTAGAGTTAAGCTATTTTTTGCAGGGTAAGCTTTGAACTAAAGATCTTCTTGGGATATTTTTTATTATAAATGAGAAATTGCTTTATTTCATTCACATGAACTAAGTCTTGAGGGTGAGTGGGTTTCACTGCGGATGCCAGATTCCTCATGTTCTCAGAGGAGTCAGGAAGACACTCCATAAGACAGAGCTTTTTCTTCACATACAGCTTACCTTCCTATTTTCTATTTCCATGCAGAAACCAAAAAGGTGTGACTTTACCCTTAAACATATTCAGAGAAAATATTTTCCCATAAGCTGTGGCAGAAGGAGGGTGAAATGATGATTTGCTTGCAAATAACATTTTCAGAGTGACCTCCTTTCATTGTGTGGTTTGGGGTTTTTTTTCTGTGTTAAGCTTCTTTTCTTATTCCATAGTGCTGTTTAGGTGAAAGCATATAATAAAACACCATTATTTTTTTCTTTAGCCACACAGTGCACTTGGCTGGGCTACCTTTCCAAAAATGAAGGGAAAGATAGGGGCATTTATCAATACCTTACATAGTAATGGATTCTTGGCAAACACAAGCAGGCAATGATAGCTTTAGGCAAACTTCCTATTTTCTTTATGCCTAAGGTTCTCTCCTCTCTTCCATTCCCCTCCAACCCCCACCCCTCCACCTTTCTTTTTTTCTGATTCTTATGTTGGGTCTATTCCAGAGAAATATGAAAGGTGAACTTTTCCCCTTTCTCTTGCCCAGTCTTATCTGCTAAATGAAGGCTGGGGTTTTTTTATGTGCCAATAGAATCTACATTGGGATTTATGCTTCTGGCCATGCACGACCCTTGTCTCCACAGTAACAGAGTTTAGTTATACGCCTGAATGCCACGCGCTCGGGACCGGGTCTCTTGACGGCAGCAGCTCACAGCAGAATGCAGAAGAGGTGGCAGGAAAAACTTGCACACCTTTTGCACCAAAACTACTCTTTGTGTGCCAGTGATGTTACAGCATGACCGACCTGCTGCTGGTCTTCCTGGACTGGTGGTGGGAGTCTGGCAGAACGTGTGTTACCCAGACCAGAAGGGGGTAAATTTTGTTTATCTCCATTTTCTCTTGAGTGATTCATCACACTGTAGAAGAACAGAAAAAAATCATGTAAGATCTGACCCAAAGTCTGCTGAAACTGCTGAACCACCTCCATTCATTTCACTGGAACTGGGTTGGATCTTCAACATACTCCAGTGTCCTAAGGTAGGCAGGAAGATCTGAGGCTCTACCCTCACCTTGCCAGGCTCTGCCCCTGTTCACTGCACTCTGAGAAGCAAGAATTAAGCACATGCTTTATATGTCCCTTGGCAAAAATTAATTCATGTAACTCCCCTTATTCCATCTTAACCCTTATATGATATAGTTTACCCCACTCATTTTTAAATAGCACGTTAAATTCTTGCCATAGAAAGGGGGCAGGCTATCTAGTGTGAAAACTGGTGCAAAGGCATATTTGTATCAGCAAACACATATAACAGGACAAAGACTATTTACTTCCCAGCATTCCTTGGGTACAAAATTTAGGTGTCATAAGAGATGCATATTTTACCTTTCTCACTTCATTATTTTCCTAGCATCATATGAAGTGTACACTTTTACAAGTAAAAAAAATGGTTACTTTTTGTTGGTCTCTGTCAGCTCCCAAGACTCTCTCTCGTAAGGCTCACCCCAGAGTTGTCTGCCTCCTGCTCCTGACACAAGTTTTGCAAGGCAAATGGTGATCCCATTGGCATCTGAAGCACCCTTTGCCTCTACTTGCCCTGTGAAGGCATCGCTGATAAGAAAAGAGGAGGAAAATTATCTTGACAAGGTGGCAGAAAACACAGGAGTTTACATGTTTTGTTTCAGCTGTGTGCAACTTTGCAAGAGTAATGTAAGTAAAAAGCCGCCATAAATCATTGTCATTCATGGTGTTCCTGTCATTTATTGAAGGAGGGTCTCCTGGAGGGTGCTGAGAAAGGCCAACTTTTCAAGCAGAACTATGCACGAGGTCCATAAAAACTGGACTGTGGGTGGCAAACCAGCCTCTGTGGGGCAAACTGACATAGGAACATGTCTGTGAGACCAGACTTCCGAGAGGTATGGGTGTATTGTGTCTTCAAAGGGGCACACAGAAAGAATGAAATGATTAAAGCAGTACTTGCAGACAGCTCACACGGGCATGCAATCTGGTTGGGAAGGCTGGAGAGGAATGTGCAGACCTCAGGACGTGGTGGCCTTTTTGTGCGACCTACTGTCACGAGCTTCCCTGTGGGGAGCACGCCAGCAGGCAAGACTCCCAGTCCAGTGCAGCAGTCCTTCCACTCATTTTTAAGCGTCTGCTCCTAAGAACTGGAGAGAAAACTGCTGCTGTGTCAGCAGCAAGATGAGATCAGCACACGGGGATAAGTGCAGGATGCTGGAGAAGACAGGATGACTTCTCTCACCTGCAGTGCTGGTGGCGGCTGCTGAGAAGCGTTCACTGAGTCGCGAAGTTATGAAGTTGGTTCAGACAGTAAAATTCTTGTTTTCACAAAGCCCAAGTCATATTGTGTGAGATCCTGTGGTGGTCTTCCCCAAGCCACACCAAAAAAAATATCAGCAGAAGCTTCTCTTCACAAAGTTAGAGACTGGGGATGTGACACTTGACTCCTGAAATCTCCTGGGGAAAAGTTACATTCTTGTCATGTGGGCAAAGGGTGGAAACACTGGAATGTAAACTTCCAAATATTTGACTATATCTATCGGGGCAAAAAAAACTTTGAACTACCTAAAGGAAAATAAAAGAGGGTAAAAAAAATTAAGGATATTGTTAAAATAAAACAGTGGTATCACTGAAAAAATATATAAATGTTTAGATTGAATTTTTATGTCTGTCTTTTGACATTTTTGGCCTTTCTCCTAAATGAATTAGAAGGTCAGGCTTCACAAAGCACTTTCTTGAAAGGTTTTGGCTGAGAATATTGCCTGCCTCTAGTCACACGGCCGTTTGATGCAGTATCACTTCTAACTGAACTGACTCGTGTGTCCTTCCACCCCAACGCTGAGGATGTGGGGGAGGAGGTTACACACTTCCCTTCATGTCTGAGCCTCAGTCTGTCTCCTTGGTGCGATGTGTTCTGCAAACTGCTTGGCACGTTTCGGTGCAGGGTTGGTCCCTCTGCCCAGTTCCTCTCCCAGCTGACAGTTCCTGTGTCACGGGACACAGTGATGATCTACATGAGTACTGTGTCCAGCTCTGGAGTCCTCAACATAGACAGGACATGGACCTGTTGGAACGGGTCCAGCGGAGGGCCACGAGGATGATCAGAGGGATGGAGCACCTCCCCCCTATATAGACAGACTGAGTGAGCTGGGGTTGCTCAGCCTCAAGAAGAGAAGGCTCCGGGGAGACCTTATAGCAGCCCACCAATATCTGAAGGGAGCTACAGGAGAGCTGGAGAGGGACTCTTTGCCAGGAATTGTAGTGACAGGACAAGGGGTAATGGTTTTAAATTGGAAGAGGGGAGATTTAGATTAGATACTAGAAAGAAATTTTTTCCTGTGAGGGTGGTGAGGCACTGGAACAGGTTGCCCAGAGAAGCTGTGGATGCCCCATCCCTGGAGGGGTTCAAGACCAGGCTGGATGGGGCTTTGAGCAACCTGGTCTGGTGGGAGGTGTGCCTGCCAAAAAAAAAAAAAGTTGGAACTTGATGATCTTTAAGGTCCCTTCCAACTCTAACCATTCTATGATTCTATCATCAAACGGTGTCCGGGATTCATCAGGTGGGATGAACAGGACATAGAGTTTTTTGTTGCTTTTCAGGGCTTATCATTGTAGCAACTAAGAATTGCAAATCTTTACTCTATAGACACAGAGCTACAGCAGTGGTTGTTGAGCTCAAGTCCATACGATTTAGAAAAATAAATTATTTCAGGCTGAGCATGGATTTTAGCTTGAAAAAATCTGAATGGCATGCACAGAGAATATTTGACAATGACTTGCTGAAACTCAGGAGGAAATTCAAGTGGGAAATGTACAACTTTGACTACTGAAAAATAGAATGGAAATGATAAGTGACTCCTGTCATGTTTATTAAAAAACTCTCAGAAATGATGTCTTATTTTCTTTTCTCTCTTTTGGATTAAAATGTAAGAACTTTGGATTCTGCTCTCTGTTCAGGGCCCTTGCGGACCTCTGTTCTGGGTTAGGACTACACTAAGATTATTGTGTGGATAACAGCTCTACCAGTCATTAAATTTACACTGTAGTTTTTATTATAAGAAATAATTTTTAGTTTCTTTTTTGTTCTGGAAAGTTCTTTGCTGTCTGCTCTTGGGCTGGGTACTCAGGCTTGGGATTCCAAGTGTTCTCCAGCCTTTCAGTCAAAAATATCTGTAAAACCCACCAGTAAGATGCCCCTTCCCACTCCAGTTCTGCTCCAGGAAGGCATGACAATGGCCTGCTGCCATCAGCTCTCTATCCAGTTCTGGCAATGGTGACTGTGAGATGTTTTCATTGTCATGATTTCTTGAGGTTAAGCAGTTAGATGGATTTTTTTCAGTCTTTTTCTTGTAAAAAGAAAGAACATTCTTTACCCAGTGTTACGATTAGTGAAAAATGCATTTGTGTAGAGGAAAACAATTGCTTTCTAAATTTAATGAGCTGTATTTTTCTAAACATTTTACTATTCTCTCAAACATGGCCATTGATTCTCTGAAGGAAAAAAAGAGATCTTGTGGAAAACATGTAGTGATCATGTAATTATCAAATCTTAAGTCACAATCTGCAAATTCTGTAGGCCTTCAAATTCTCAGGGGCTGAACTTACAAGCTGTGCTGACATTATTTTAGTGTAGGGGTTACACATGATCAAATGTGTACAGTAAAACAGATAGGATGTGCTATGCAGCTTATGTTACGACTTGCCTCATATTTCACCCTTAAACTTTGCTTGCTATACTGCTTTATCCCTTTACAAAGCCATTTATTGAGAAGTATGGTTAAAAATGACTTTCTACTTTCTTAGTTGTGAGTGAATATTTATCCACTATTTTTTCTGATCACAAGGCTGATAAACAAATGGAAGAACAGATTTATAAACAGTAAGGGACAATAGTTAACTAAAGCACAGAAAGACATCACAGGTGCAATTACAGAAAATTCACATGACTGAAGTGAAAACACCAACAGAAACAAACCTTAAGCAACCAAATGGCTGATACTAATAAATGCAGCAGAAAGAGCCATTATTTCAACAAAACTATTTGAAATATTGATCAAAATGCTAAATGCTATTGATTTAAAGCTAACGAACATTTGAAATTCCAAGTGCGTTCTATAGAAACCAAACTGCTGATTCGTTGTGATTTCTACATTTCAGGAAAAAAATGACGTCAGTGTGGTTATACTTTGTTTATTTCAGAGCAGGACAATCAGATCCGGTGGAAAGGCTACATTACTTTTGTTGGCAGTAACACTGTGACATATTTATATCCCTTCCATCAGCTGGATTCCAGGGCACTTTTATGAATGTCACTTACACATTGCAGTCAAAACACTAGAGGCAGTCCAACAATTGGAGGATTTTGTAAGAGTTGTATTTTATAAATGAATTATAGGTGGTTTATAGGCTGAAGGCGAGTATTAAACTTTTTTGAGTCTTGCAGCATTTTGGCCACTGACTTCAAGCAGAGCCAAAATGTCACCGAGACCATTCAAACCCTGTTCTCTGCTGTAACCCTGACCATGACAAATGGACCTGCAGCAGACAGCTAGTCCTGTCAGGGACAGACTGTCCCCTAAGTCAGGATATATACCACCACCTTTGCTGGCAGTTAAGGATGGTCCTTGATGTTTCTGTCACCCCTGCTAGCACTTTTTTTAAATCAAACAGCCTTGGCTGTTATGGGCATCAAGGTTGGAGGTTCACATTTTACTTCCTCATAGTGTGGGTGTGCAAACGTGTCCCTGATTTTTCCTTTGCAAGGCTCCAAAGCTCCTTTCAACCTTCCTTGTCTTTCTGTCTTGGTGCTCATTCAACTTCCATTTCTTTTCCAGAGAGAAAACACGACCATAAACCACCTTGGCCACCCAAAATTTCCTGCATGGAGATTATTAAAGTGTTAAGTCTTTATCCTCCTGCATTTCAATTCTTGGACCTGGAAAGTGGAAAATCTGGAACAGGGTAGATTGTAGATAAGCTAGTTTGGGCATTAGAAATGTCTTAATTCAAACACAGAATACAGAATAAAATGAAGATTAGTTTCCAGAGCAACACTGTGACTGCTCCATCCATAAACAAAATAATTACCTGAGGGTTTTATGTCTTGGCTTCTGTAAACTTGGAACACCTGGTAACAGCCTTCTGACCATCTCAATTGTTCGTGGTATGCCTCTGAATATGTACAGACATGTTTGTTTTTTTTAAATCTCTCACTAGTCTTTCCCATTTTAGAAACAGATTTTTAGCTGATATAACGACATCAATGGAGCTGTGCCAGTTAATGACACCAAAGAATAATCCCTTTCTTTTAAAATACAGAATAATGCCTCTTATAGTTTTTCTTTCCCTCTGTATTTTGGCAGAGGTCTCTTTAGATGATATATTATGCTTTTACAGGACTCAAGTGTGCTGGAAAAATGCTGTTAGGGATGGAGAAAACATTCTATCCATTCAATCACCCACCCATCTATCCGTCCACCCATCCGTCCTTCCACCCATCCAGTCATTCACCCAGTAGCTTATTTTCAGGTCTCCAGTTATGAGTTTGAGGGCACACCGTTACTCAGAAGTGGCTTACCTTTAAAAAGCTGAAAGTCAATTAAATGGGTCAAAAAAACCCTTGCATTTTGCACTGAATGAGCCATTGTGCTTCTGCTTCTCAGTGTTTTCATAGACCAGCAGAAAACATGACTTGTTTGCCACACAAATGTCATGCTTGTGACATAGGGACACCATAAGCACGTCGGAATACGTATTGTGGGAGGTACCACATGAGGTCTGCTTACATGGAATGAGGGGCAGGGACACCGCGTGGCCCCTAAGTATCCTCATCTCTCAGAGGATCACAGATCAATGTGAACATGTCCTCTGCTCGCCCTACTGTGTCACAGAGACTTGTGTGAATGGGAGCCAGGAATATCACTGCGTTGGCAGTGACATCTGCCTCAGGAAGATAGGCATGGCTTCTAGAACTTGGCCACGCTCTTCCCTCGTTTTCCACCACTGTATTTACTACCGTCATGGCTGCTGTCACATCCCGATGCTTCTGCACCCTGTGTCGCCAGAACTACTCAGGGCTAAGCTGATTGCTACGGCTCTAAGTGGCACCCTGCAGGGTGGGTTTCCAGGCTTCGTTAATGAGATTACATTTAAAACTGTCTGGTAAACACTGGCAGTTTTTCTTGCAAACACACTTTATCTCTGAGGCTGTACTTGCCAGTTGCTGTTCTACTTGCAGCATGTAGTAAGATGGTACAGATTTGGTGGGACAGTAGCTTGCAGGATTTGTCTTCTTTTCGAGTTTGCCCTTAGAGATTTCTCTTCCATGTGCTTTCTAAATGCTCAGGTGAAAAAGAAATCCTCCCATTCCTTCCCTTTCTCTCTGCCTTAGAAAATAAGTCAGCATTAAGTACAATTAAGGTGTGAGTGACTCCTCCAAAAGAGAAATAAATCTTTAAGAGTGGTGTTAAAACAATACATCAGATACATGGACCTATGTCTGGTCCATGATAATTTCATTAATTCACCTACCTCACACAGAGGTCACCCCAGGTACAAGGTAGAAAGACAGTGTTGGCTACAAGGTTTTCATTTATGTCCACTATGAGAGTATCCAGAAAAAAAATATGTCAGTGACCTACAGTTGAAGAACTCTGTTGCAACAAGTGGACATCTAAATCTGCATTAAAGGACCTTGAATGGGTGGTTCTTGGCTCTGTATCAGGGAAGCTGAGCCCAGAAATTACCATTATGATCATCTTGTCTGAATGCCAGAACAATACAAGTCATAGAGCCTTTTCTAATAATACCTGCCCTGAACACATAAGTTGTATATAAGCCACTCTGTTTTTTCTTTCTGAGTGTGGTAGAATGACTGTGAGATCTGAAGGATCCATGGCACCCCTAAGTAACATAAGGACTTAGTGATTTGCAATGGTAAACCCATTGAAGGACATCACATGTCTTTGAGTCAGGTACCTGTTTGGGTATTGAACTTAGGTCTTTAAGAAGAGCCTTACAGGTTTGGGGGGAGGGGGGAGTATGTCTAATTTCACCTAGTTTCATTTGTTCATCACTGTCATGATAATGGCCTTAGAGGACAACGTACATTTAGGACTTTGGGTTGAAACTATCTACCCAGGTGGAGCAGAGAGCAATGAGGCAATGTTGGCTGCAGTCAGTCCATATTTCAGAAAAACAGCTCCCTCTGATTCAATGACGTTGAATCAGACACAGCCTTTTGTGCAAGCCTCATAAAATCTGTTTTGGCTTTCTGAGCTCTTTCCCATTCCAAGCTGTAAAACCCACAAGATTAGGAAAAGCTGCCTTGTCTGTTTCCTGCTGTTGTGCCAGTGCAGGGACTCCTTCACGAATGTCACATCGGTCTCTGCTGGGCTGCACGGCTGGCATCCTGCCCCTCCTCAGCCAGCCAAATGCTGGGTGAGGTAATGCTGTTATCATCTGTCACGTCCTGGGCTGGAGAACTGTTCTTTGGATGAAAGCTGAAAAAATGTAATTCAAAAACCTATGGCAGGCCACATGTTAACACATCTTGGCTTTATCAGAAAACCAATACAGCCAAGAGCTGTGAAACGTGAATGATGTGAAAAAGGTTCAGAAGCTAATTCCACGTTTCAGACCATTAGTTCCCAATCCCAGCAACTTGAAAATATTTACTAGTGTAATATTATTTGGTCCTGCTCGGGCAAATAGAGAAGGCTCTCTATTGGTGTGGTGGTTTTTTTCTTGCTGAGCTCTGTTACCAAACCTTTGAAAACTGGTTTTGGTGCTCAGAAAAGGAAAAAAATAACCCATCATGTTCCTAGAATTCAGCTGCAGGTTTGGAAATTTAGATTTTAAAACCTACACCTCTAAATAATATGGCTAATAGTAATATATGTATAAATAACTACCTTGTAAGTCTATCATTTTGATAGTTCATATGTTGGACTATGTATCCATTGATCCAGGTGTTTCAAAAGCTTGAGGAGATGAATATTCCCTCAGATATTATCTGGACTAACACTTGCTCCTGTCTTGTGTGTCCTGTGTTTTATTACCTCAACACAACATGTATCCCTTCTTTTGCTCTGCTATCAATCTCTATTTGAGATTCTCTGACGCTGTCATCTTTTCCTTTCAAACCTCTGGTGGTTTTCAAACCTCTTTCCCATTTCTCTATGTTCTAGCCTGCAGTGGGCTGAGGTATTGGCAATGCACTTCTGCACTCTGGACTTTTAAAGCTTTTTTTGCTGTATATTCCCAGGATACTGAGAAACGTTGCCACAGACCAATAAGAAGTTATGATTAGGAAGATGATGGTAGAATATTGTTGTGGACGGAGTGATTAACTTCACTAGTTAGAGTGAAATAATGAAATATTTATTAAGGTGAAACAGTGATTTAACAAAATCAGTAGTAAGTGCGATAAAACCAGTAGTAAATGCGATAGTGTTTTACGAGATT
>JAHREE010089214.1:0-12962 GCA_033628505.1 Tringa tobata | reverse complement strand
TCAGAAATGAAAAAGGAAAATTAAACATGAAAATTTAATTAAATCACCCTTTGATCACTCTCTGTGGAATGGACTTAGTTCAGAAGATTATTTGTTGGAGAGCAATAATAGCTTCTAATTAGGATAGGATTCAATCTGAAATGAGGTTTTTATTATTTTTTTTTAAATCAACCCGTTTCCCCTTCCCTCCCACCCCCCACAAATCAACAAGACTCTGTGCACATTACCGGCTAAATATTATTAAAGTTGTGTTTTATAGCCCGGCTCCTTGCCATTGTTTATCCATTTGAAATTCCTGGTTTAACGTCAGCACAGAAATACAATCCGGGGGGCGATGGAGGAGCAGTTTGTGCTTTAATTGCAAAAAGGGGGAGCAGCATGTGGCTCCCAGGGAGCGCAGGGGGGAAGGAGAGGGGTTTTTCCTGGGGGTGCTGGGGTGGCTGGTGCCTGCAGCCCCGTCCCCACCCTCCCCATTCCGGTGGGGAGCGGGGGCTTCGGGCAGCACCATCCTCATGGGCTTGGCTTTGGCTCCCGCCCCGTGAATCCCCTGGAAGAGCGGCCCTGGCTGCTGCGGCTTTGTGAATGGGGCCCTTAAAGATTTGCATATATCATAATAAATGTGAGTCATAACCAGCCAGCATTTAAAATGCTCACCAAAAGAAAGAACCAAATATCCCCATTAGAGCTTTTATCCCCTGCTATTTCGTATCACAATAAAATGTCAAAAGGAAAAGAGAAGCAGATTTCTGATATTATTACTTTGAACTTTTCTTGGCTATACTCCCCTGAAGCATGACATTTACCGAGGAGAGGAAAAAAAAGAAGAGGCTGGAATATCTCCTTAATCATCTTTATTTCAGCGCCGTGGCATCGAGTGGCTGGACCTTGTCTCCTGGCTGGGCGGGAGCAGCGAGTTGGGGTGGCACCATGTCCCTGGGACCCTGCCTTCCCCTGGCACCCCCAGGCTGCTCTGCCTGGGCACAGCTGAGGGGAAGAGATGGAAAATATTATTATTATTATCATCATCATTATCATCACAACCACCACCATTATCAATATCAACATTAATATTAATATAATAACCCATGGTATAGCATAGAATATTATAGTATGGTGATATAATAACCCCAATATTTAGCTTTTTTCCAGGCAGGAGCAGCCCAAGGAGTCGGTCCCCGGGTGCTCTGGCACTGCCATCCCCACAGGTCTGTCCCGGCAGTGCTCCCGAGACCTGGCTTTGCCATGGGATTTACACCATAAAGGTGTCTCTTGGGGCTTAAAAATGAATTGGTTTGTAAAAAAATTGTAAGTCGTTAAAAGTTCATAGTGAAAGGAAAGGTGTGAATAGGTGTCATAAAAAAGTTAAAAGAATAAAGTGTTTCTTCCATCAAAAGGTTTTATGAGTCCATTTAAGAAAACCATTTTAACTGTATTTTAATTTCATTTATGGACCTAATAAAGTCAAATAGTGTCAGGGAGACTCACAAAGGTGGGGCACTAATACCATTTACGACTTCCATTTGAGTAAAAACCCCACTTTTTGCCATGGACTGAGTTACCAGGGGCTTTGCCGGAGGAGGGGGTAGGGTCTGTGATGCCGATGAGGACGGGTCCCACTGTCCCACCACCCTGGGAGAGAATTTGGGGATCCCTGGGCCGTTTCTGTTCCCTTGGGGAGCAGAAGGTGTTGTAAACAGGGTCTGTTTTATTCTGGGGGCTGTTTGCAGGGACGGGTCCCGCATTCCCCATTCTGGGGGCTGCTTCGCCTTCGGTCCCGGTGCTGCCGGGGCAATGTACCTGGGGAAGGGGGGGGTCTCGGGGCAATGCTTTTCCTCTGGGCTCTGGGGAGCTCTCAGGGTGATTAAACACAAAATAATCAAAGCTCCCAGGGCTGAGGGATCAGGAGTGAGTGAGGAGCAGGCTGGATGCGCGGAGCTGCTCCTTCCAGGAGCTGCCGAGGAGATGCTCCACGTGGGGCTCCGGCTTCGTGCGATGCCAGAGACAGTGAGAATCCTCCTCCAAAGCTCAGGCCGAGAGCTGGACCATCAAAGGGTCACGTCAAACCCCAGCAGCACCAGGAGGGTCCTGCCCGCTCCAGGGGGTCCTGGCGGGTCCGGGTGCGGGGGGGTTTGCTGGCTGCGGCGGGGGCAAGGGCAGGGAGGGGAGCGGTGGCTGCAGAGCGGAGGAAAGGTGTTGTTATGGTAACAAATGACTTGGATTCTCCAAAGGAAGCACGATTTCGGTTTAATAGGGGGAGAGCACAGGGAAGAAGAAAAGGATAATATTTCAAAAGAAAAAATAATGTAATGAGACATGAATTGTAGATGCTCGTTCTCTGGAGTGTGTAGCGGCTCGAGAGGGAGGATGAGCGGCGTTTAGCCCCGGCTCACGGAGAAGCCAAACTTCGAGGCAGCTTCTGGTCACCTCTGGCACCGGCCAGGCCCCCCAGCAGGGACACCCCGGGGGATTTTATCTGCCCCAAACCCTCAGCCTCTACCAAAAGGTGCTGCTCGCCCGACGGCATCACAGGGAATCCAGAGCTGAGACACCCCACGTGGGAAAGTCTGAAGGGGAGCGAGCACCCCAGCAATGCCCTGGAGCGGTTTTCCTGGGGGGGAGGATGCTGTGGGGAGCGGGCAGGCAGGGTGAGGGCAGCCCTGCCTCCACCCCACGGCCCCCTGCTCCAGGAGCATCCCTCCCGGTGCCGCTGTGGCCAGTGCCATCCCTCACGGAGCATCGCACCGGCTCCGCTCCCCGGCAGCGCCGACTCGCCGAGGAACAGCAGTGGCTGATAACGAACACAATAATTAGGAATGTGCCAGAAACCAGGTATTAATAGAAGCGCTATTAGAGAATTTATGGATGATTTAAGATGCGGCCCATTCTCCTGGTGAATGCCTCGTCTGTTTAAGAGCAGTAATTGCCTATTATCTAGCAGCTTCTGATGTGCTTGGCTCGTGCTGGCGTGTCACGCCAAGATGCAGCACATATTTAAAGAGCTAATGCCAATTCGCAGGGACCTGCTTGTAATTTTAAACACAAGAATCCAATAAGATCCAAATGGCAGCCGGGAGGTGAAAAAACAGCACGACGGCCCCCACCGAGCACCCAGTCAATCGGCAGGTGAGTGCCCCGTGGCAGGGGGGTGGGCACAGCTCGGGGTGGCTGCGGGGGCTCCAGGAGACAGTCCTGCTTACCTGTAACGCAGGTAAACTTGTACCTCTCCCTCACTCTACACCACTTGTTTCCTGCCCAGTAGCAAAGACAGTTCCATCGATCAAACAGAAGCCAGTTAATGGCTAAAGGAACGTGACAAATAATGCAACGCCGAGCCAGCCTGCCAGCGTCCGGCTTGTTTATCTGCTCCTACATCTTCTGAAACACATCAGTTCGGGGGTGTTCTTTTTCACAGTATTGCGGAACCTTTTTGCTCTTTGAAATGCACCAATCTGCCAGAGAAGCCTTAATCTCTGGATGGGAGGGGGGGTTGAGCATCCTGCTGTTTGTGTGCTGGGCCCCAGCACGGAGCGGGAGGAGGGCGATGGTGGCAGGGGCTGCCCCGGAGAGGGGGTGCTCGGGGCAATTCCCACCAGCAGAAGCATCCAGCCGAGTTCTGGTCCCGCTGTGAAGCCCCGTGGCTGAGCTGAGCGGCGAATGCCCATTTCACAGGATGGTTTTTCCAAATCACAGAGTGGTTTTTTTCCACTGAGGGTGGGGTGAAGGCACCCAGGAAGGAGATCCAGAGCCACGCTCATCCCACCCCAGCCCGTGGGCACAGACCTTCTTCCTCCTCGCTGCCGATGCCCAGCCCAACACCACCTCCACGGCGCACAGGGTGCCTGGGCAGAGCTTTTTCACATCTGCTGAAAGGAATCTTTTGGTGGCAAAAAGCTTTCTTGGCGGCGGTGGGGAAGTCCCTGCTGTTCTTCTCACGGGGCTCCAGCTGGCTCTGCTGAGAAGAACTGCCTTCTGCAAGGCAGCCCCGGCAGCCGGGGAGCCCCTTCCCCACTCCTCGGGGAGGCTTTGGATTTATAGCGCCCGCACTTTGACGTGTTGATCTTCGCGATTGCACGAGGAATTGAATTTGAGTCAGATTTATTTGTTCTAATTTGTGCCTCCTGTTACTTATCGCCGCGGCATCGCAGGCAGCGGATGGGCTCGTCCCAGGTACAGCCTGCGCCGTGCAAACACACACCAGAGCGGCTGGAAATACGACGGGCAAAGAGCAAACAAGCAAACAAGCCCAACCCCACCGTGACAGCGAAGCCCGAGCCATTTTGGTGTTTCAGGGAGAGGAATCTCAGCAGTAGAACCGGCTCCATTAATTTTCCAGGAGCTTCTCCAGCCAGGAATTGCCTTCCCCCTGCTCCGCTGCCCCTGCTACGTGCCCAGCCAGCAGCCCGGCCCCCTTCGACATCCAAATTATCCTGTGTGATCCCACCCCTGGAAAGCCTTTGGCTGGGCAGGGCGGGCAGCGGGGACCCCCCAGGAGGGTGCAGGGGGGGCTTGGCTGGGATCTGGCTCCCAGGGCTGCACGGGGAGCCATCCCTGCCCCACTGAGGAGGAGACCACACTCCCGGGAGGGCTCCTGCTGCTCCCGGCCATGAAATACTGCCAGATGTTCCTCCTGAGCTGCAGCATCCATTCTGCTGCCCTGGACACCTTCCTGCTCAGGCTGTTATATCCTGGCCCCCCCTTGCCCCCCGCAGTCCCAGTTATTTAAAGCCTCATTTTCGGAGGGCTGAGCACCGGCAATTCCAGCTGACTTCAGTCTCCTTGTCGGCAAAAAAGGGGACAATGAGGGCGACCTCCTTTATAGAGCACTTGGAGATTTGCTGATCAAGAGCTGCACCCAGGAGGTCGGGATTAGTGATAATGGTCCAGAGGGAGGATGAAAGGGCTCCGCACTTTTCAGGGGTGGTCCCTTTCTGGCTACTGTGGGATTTTTTCCCCTCCGAGCAGCACCCACAGCTCCCAGATCAGCATCTTCCCTGAGCTGCATCCCCTGGCTGAGTGCCCCCCCCCACAATGGGGGAGCAGAAAGTCTTCCTCAGGCTGGAAATACCAGGAGTCCATCATTTCTTCCTCTGTCATTAATTGCCCACGGTGTTATCGGGAAAAAAAAAAAGGCCTTCTATTTTAATTGGAATGTGTCTGGCTTGAATTCCCACCCTTTGGTGCTCACAATACTCCTCTGTAGCAGGGGGCCCTGCGGTGCCATCCCCCCCAGGCAGGCCCTGCTGCAAAAGGGCCAAGGCGTCCCTTAGGCTTCTTTTAATAACTCAATAAACCGAACTCTTTCATTTGTTTCTGGGGGAGAGATTTTTCCAGCCCTCGACTCATTTCTGCCTGCCTTTTCTCCATGAAGAAGCCCGCCTTCCCTTTTGTGGAGCCTTTGCTCTGTTTCTGCTGCCATCGGGCGGGATTTTCTTCCCTCCTCCTGCAGAAACCCCGTGTTCTCCTTGCAGGTGGCACCACAGAAGTCCATAGATAAATGACAATACCCTTGCCCGGCTCTGGCGGCTCCCACCATCGGACCTGGTTCTCCAGAGCTCGGAGGTGTTTGGGGTGGGCAGGCTCCGAGCATCGAGCGGAGCATCCGCAGGCTCTGCCCGTCCCGGGGAACCCGCAGCTCCCGCCCTGCCAAGCCGCTGCCGACAATGTCATCTGCCTCCCGCGGTGCCCAGGAGTGACAATGACATGGCAATCAATGGCAATGATCTCCCAAGTAGCCCGGCTGACAAACAGGCTCTCAAGGCTGCTGCGAGCATGTCTGAGCCGCTCGCTCTGAATAAATTGGGTTTGATGTACACAAGATGAGGTGTATGGATACTTCTAGATTTATCCCTTAGGCTCCTGCCGCCCCGGGGACAAGGGGGACCTGGCCACAGGAGCCCAGCACCCCCAGGTCACCGCGACTGCTGGGGTTGTGCCTCCATTCCCTGGGGCTCGGACCAAAGGGCTGGCACCCCTGTGTTCTTGGCAAGTGTTTGCCATGGGGCCACCTCTCCCCTGGGGAGCAGCTGGGAGCAGTTATCCCATCTACCCGCAATCAGCCCTCCCAGCTCACACACTTGCCTTCACTCCCAGTGAAAGGGTTTAGCAGAAACAGGGGGTCAGGGACCCTCCCAGGGCTGGGGTATAAAGCAGCAGCAGTGGGAGAACCCCAGCTTTTCTCCACCAGCCAGGCCGAGCACCCCAATGAACACCTGCACCTCAGTGGTCCACAGGCTGGGGGTGGCCACAGGAGGTGAGTGAGGGGCTTTGGGGACTGGGATTGGGGTTGGGATTGGGACTGGTTCCCGGTAGGGGGTGGCTTGGGCAGGCACTGCACTGAGGCAGCAGCATTGCCAGCCTCCTTTGGTGGAATGCTTTGTTTGTGTTTGTTTGTAGAGTATGTATGAAAAATTAATATAAAGGTGCTAATCGTATTTGGTCCTGAATGTGAGTCCACCACAAGTATAAGCCAAATAGCAAGTGGAGGGGAAGATTTTACTGCAAAACAGATTTTTTCATTTCAGGCAGGGGGGTATAACCAAAGCTGGGGTCTGAAAACCTTGAGGGGCTCCATGGCAAAGCCATCGTGCCCGGAGGAATGGGGCTGGGGGCTGCCAGAGCCCAGTGCCCCTGGGGCTGCGTGTCGGGGGGCAGCGGTACCCGAGTTCCTCCAGCACGGTTTGTGTGCGGGTCCCCGCTGTCCCCGTCCTGTGCTCGACCCCCTGCTTACAGCTTTATGTAAAAACTCAGTGTTTGCCCAGGGAAGGTGAGAAACCCCGTCTCCCCGCCGCCCCTCTCCCTCCCCCAGGTCCTTCCGTGCAGGTATCCATCATCTCCTTTGTTTGGTCGCCTTAATTGAGCTTGCTATTTATAGCCGATTATTGGAACCAGGTCGAACTCACCTCGTTTGGGTTTCCATGAGGAGACAGTGAGTCACTGCCGGTCCCCGGTGTTGTCCCCGTGTTTGGGGACAGTGGCACGCTCGGGGGGGTGCTCACACACCGGGACCCCCTGCTGCTCTGCTCAGCTCTGTTACCGGTGGGCGCCCACCCCACGGGAACGGCTCTTAAAGCCGGGGTTAGGCTCCGATTGGTGGGTTTGTCCTGCACAAAACACGCATTAGCCTTTTGATCCCCAAAGTGGGCTTTTGAGGAGGATTTCGGTGAAGCCTTCGGGACGTGAATTATGTGATTACACGCCTGGTGACATAACGAAGGGCCGCAGCCGGCAGCTCTCGCTGGGGCTCCACGTGCTTCAGCTGCCGTTTAACACAGTCATTTTCTTTTGCTGGCTATAAATACGTTTAAATTCTCTGACCTCGTGCGCCGGCGTTATTCTGGGAGGCAGAATTATTTCTCACTCTGTGGCTTGTAGGTTGGCTTTGGCCTTGGAGCTCCCCGGCCCCTGAGGAGTGCGTGGAGCCCCGTTTACAAAGCAAACGAGAGGCGGGTGGCTGACCTTGGAGGGAGGAGGCAGGGCCGGGGAGTGAAAACCAGGGAATTGGGTGAAAATCAGCAAACGATCGTGCTCACGGTGGTTGGGGCTGCAGCTGAGGTGTGGGGGGTGTGGTGGTCTCCAGAGCCTAGAGGAGTTGAGGGTCACACATGTGGGACCCCTGATGGTACCTGGGTGTTTGTGCTGCCTGCTCCTGCCTGCTCCTGCCTGCTCCTGCCTGCTCCTGCCTGCTCCTGCCTGCATCCAGTGCCGTGCTCTGCCCTCACCCACAGCGATCCTCTTGCATAAATAATTAAGACTCTGGTCCCTTATGACTTGCTCCTCGTATTCCCTGCTAATCCCAGCGTTCTGCCAAAAACCTGTTTCTTATTAATCGCTGCCGTTTTACAGTAGCTCTTGGCCGTAACAGCCACCCATCAGCAGACCTGTTCCTCTTCCCACATTCTGCTGACAGTCACCTTGTCCCTAAACCCCTCTCTACTGCTCTTCCCCCTCAAATCACCGCGCCGTAACAGTGCTAGAGTGGAAGGAATTTACTGCTTAAATAATTTATCTAGATTCAGTACAGAAAGTCTTTTGAGGAGATTCATCAGCTAATAAAGAAAATTGATTCTGGGAGCCAAAGTCAATATGGGGTTAGAGAAATGCCACCGCCCGCCGTGGGCTCCCTTCCAGAAGCCTTGTGCTGCCACATCTGGCTTGTGCTGCCACATCTGGCTCGGCTGCCACATCCCCCCCAGGCACTGCTGTCTGTCCCAACCTGGGCAGTATCTGCCTCCCCACCTGCCAGCCCTGGGGCACCCTTTTTGTTTGAAATCCTGTGTTTTCGGTGAAGCCTGCTGCTCAGCAAGGCCAGGCTCAGCGGGGAACACAAGGGGGATTCACGGGGCCAAATTCAATGCTGGGGGGGGTGAGACCTCAGCAGGGAGGTGACACAGCCCCCCCTCATCACGCTGCGCTCCTCGGGGTAGCGGCTCCATCTCCAGTTTTTGGAAGATGGTCCAGCACAAGCCAGATCCTTCTGAGCTCAGTGATGAGACCCTGCTCCTGCAAAACTGCTTCCTGGCACTGATTTTTCTCTTTGCCAGGCCACGGGTGGGTTGGTCTCCTGTCCCCCTGCTCCCTCCTCACCCACCGAGGCTGCAGGTGAGAGCGATGCCCGGCACCGAGAGGGAGGTGGGAGTGATGCCCCTTCCCAGCCCCCTGCCCGGGCACCCTCTGCCCTGCAGGACAAGCCCCTCTGCCCACCCTTCTCTGCTTTTGAGGGGCTATTTTTCCTCTGTGCAGTCTAGAAGACAAATACAATAAAACTTAAGAAATGGAAGCATCCAGGAAACATCCCAAAGTGGCCCTCGGAAAGGGAGGTGGGACATGATGCCAGGACTGGGGGTCTGGAGGGGACTGGGCACCTTTGGTGGCAGCCCATGGAAGATGAAAAATAGCCAAAGGAAAGAGAGAGAAAAGAAAATTTGGCAGAAGCGTTTGGCCATATGGCTGATTTGTACTTCATGTGTGTTTCTCCATATGTTGCACGTACATGTGTTTGTTTACCCCCCGTGCACTCTGCGTGCCAGCGACAGTCTCCAGCCCAGCAAAATTATCTTGTAAAAAAACAAAGAGAAAAAACCCAACAAAAAACCCAAAAAGAAACAGAGGAGCTTTAGGCACACTCTCCTTCCCTCAGCTGTCCTGCAGAGCCATTTCTCCAAACCACCTCAATCACCTTGAAAAACCAAAGCCATTTTTGCCCTGAGGTGGCCTTTCCCCTGCCCGGGTAGTCACAGTGAGCCCTGAAGCCCGAGCTGTGCGGGCCGGCGAGCGCTCGGGGGGCTCGGCCAGTTAATTGCCTGCTGGCCAGATGCCGTCTGCGGGGAGAGGAGCCGCTCTCGCTCTCTCCATCGCCGCTGCTGGAACCCGTGTACCTATCAATAATTCAGGTGTCCTTACAGCTGCCACCAGCAGGTCCCTCCCCGCCTGCTGAATGGGAAACCACGGCTCGGAGCCTGGCGAGGGACCCAGAGCATCGCTCCCACAGGTCCCAGCGGGGGGCTCGGGGGCTGCTGCCCTTTGGAGCCAAGGGAGGTCCAGCCTGAAAGTGAATTTGAGTGTGAAACTGGGAACATGAAGGGTGGGGAAAAAAAAAAAAAAGATCTGAAGTCATTGTAATCATTAGAACTGAAGGAAAAAGCTGCAGGTGCCAAGCCCGGGCTCTGAGCGTGATTTAAGCTGAAAATTCAGAACCATTTCCTGGTACAAATCATTGGAGCGGGATGAAAGGATCAATGGGAGATATAATCTGCCACTCGTCTCTGCAGCCAAAAGCATCTCATCTGTGAACACAAACTCATTAGGAGCGTGATTAATGGGGTCTGGAGGGGGGGAGTCGGGGGTGGCGGAGCTGCCTGCCAGCCCGACCCGTGCCATCGGTGCCACACCACGGCCCCGCTCCCCGATGCCAAGGCAGCCGAGCTCACTCCTGGAGCCCACGGAGGGATGGGGAGCTCTGCATCGCCTCAGTCACCTCAGAAGCCATCGATGCTCTCGTTCCCAACAGCTCTTTCTTCCCAAAGGGAAGAAATTTTGCACTCGCTGGAGCTGGGAAGAACAGCCAGAGCACTCCGACTGTGGGAAAAGTGACCCTGGGCTGTTAAAGATAGAACCAACAGCCAAAGGTGTTCTTGGAGGGGCAGGACCAACTGTGGAGAGACACAAGACGAGGAGAAATGTGATGGCCATTGCTCGGTGACCGGAGCAGGAGGCTCTGCCCGGGGACACAGCAGTTTCCCTGTGCCGGGAGGTCCCTGGAGCTCAGCCTGTTTCCAGCGCTGGCCAAATCTGTATTCAGGAGGGACCTGATGTGATTTCTCTTCTAAATTGGCTGCTTGATTAGATGTATCAAAAGTGCACTTTAAGGAACAAAGCTCCTCTTGCCGCTGTGACCTGACACCAGCGTAAGAAATGACCTAAAACCTCTCGGTTTCCGTGTCCAGCTCCCATCCTGGCTCAGCAGCAGCCGGGGCTGCCTCCCTTCCCCTGCCCTTGGCCAGCGATTCCAGTCCCTTGGCTTCCCCCTACTCCGGGCAGCAGATGATCCCTGTCCCTTCCCATCTGCTGGGACATCCCTGGGACAAACCCTCCCGGGATGCAGGAGGGGAAGGCTCAGACCCCCCGGCTCCATCCCCTACCCGGGGGCTCGGTGGGACACGGCCGTGCTGAGCCCCGGGGGCAGGCAGGAGCACCAGGATGGGCCAAGGTGAAGCAGGCTCAGAGAAGTGAAAATGGGGGAAAGATTTTTAGGAATATGGTTCAAATAGTGAGGGAATTAATTCCGGAGATTCCACGGAAATGATGGCCCATAAAGTTAATGAGATATTGTGGAAGAAGGGGTAAACAATTAGGACTATTAGCTGCAAAGATAAACCAAGACCTATTGCCCTCAGAAACACTGAAACTAATTAAATTGAAAATTACAACATGGGAGTACAAAAACAAAAGCAAATAAATTGAGGGAAAGAATTAACTGGCTTAATATCATGATGATAATATTATTAGCAATAGGAAGCGGGGATTGTATGATTAAAGCTGTTTATTCTCCTGTTCTTCTGCTGAAAGCAGCCAGCGAGGGACTGGGGGCAGGCGGGGGGGCACCCACAGACCCAGGGGCTCTGCCTGGGGTCCCGGCCCCTCGTGGTGTCCCCTCGGGGGGGTGGTTGGGTTGTCCCAGTGCCCTCCCTGGTGCCGGTGCCATCCTATCTCAGCGGGCAGCAGTTGGGGCTCGTCTGCCTGTGAACCTCCTGGTGCCCTTGCTGGCTGGGGAGAGACCTCCAGAAGAGTCATTAGTGCTCCAATAATTGGTTCTATTTAAAGGGATTAGAGCCAAATTAACTTTGTGGTTTGCCACCCAGAAATAATCCTATTTTAAGTGGACAGATTCTTCTGTAGCATCCGAGGAGACTCCGGATGGGCGATGCACTGCTCGAGTGAGCTCTCAGGGGTGAAGGGGGTTCCTGGTCCTGCCTCGAAGGGACCTCGGGGACGGTCAGAACTTATCTAAACTCACTTAATTGGGGTTGATGAAGTGGGGGGCTGACCCATTAGCAGCAGTATCAGCCAGCATCCCAGTGGGGGTGACAAACTGAGGAGGAAAGCCCAGGCAGAGAACGGCAAAAGGACGCTTCCCGCAGGAATTTGAGTCCAGTTTATCACTTGGCTCCGTCAAACGCTTCTGTGGGTCATTGAGCACAAGCCATCCTGGTGCAGGACCTTCAGTGTCACCTTCAGTGTCACCAGCAGCCCACGGAGTGGAGGGGAGGGCAGCCCGAGACCCCCCACCCCACAGGACTCAGCGCCCTTGTCCGCATCGTCTGTGGTATTTGTGACCTGGTGATGGAGAGCAGAGTCTCTTCTTAGGGCCATTTCATTACGATGCTTAATTTCTTCTGCAGAAGCAATTACTCCCTGTGGGTGGGAAGCCACGTGGCAGCCGTGGGATTGATATTGTGATCCCACAAGAACAGCAACTGGGATGCGGGAGGCGGCGGCTGGACCCGGCCGGGACAGATGAGGGACTTTGTGAAGGGTCAGATCACCCCGTTCTCTGCCCAAGTACTGACCTGGGAGGAGGTGTGTATGGCAGCCGAGGGAGGGCTCCACAGGGGCTGCTTAAACACTGCCTGGCCTCTGGGAACAAACCAAATTGATAACCTGCCCCTGGGCTGGGCTCCTTCCTTGGCTCTTTTCATCACCAAGTTCTCTAATTATTCAGGAAACGCAGCAGCAATGTGTGTGGTTTGAGCTTTGTTTATTATTTCTTACACCATCTTCCCCTAACAAAAGGAATTAACACCAATACATGCAATTTTCTATTTCTTATTGGCTAAAAAACAAAGTTACTTCTTCATCCAGTTAAATGAATCTGGTGGGAAATACAATTATTTTCTTTCTAGCCAGTGGCCCAATCTGCACAGATATTGAGAGGGGCTAATTACTAAACGTCTGAACCAATTAGAGGCACCTTAGGGCCATCAGACATTAGTTTGCTGTGAAGGTTAGTCCACTTAACGGTGTTTCCCCCGTAATTAAAAGTGCTGTATGAGGGGTGACGGACCTGGGGAAGCTGGTGCGTCGGTGTCGTGATGTTGGCAAAGCCAAACACCGGGGTGAGCTGTGGCCCGGGGTCTTGGTGTACGTATGGTGTGATATATATGGTGTGATATATGGTGCCCATCAGGAGGCAGCTGGGGCTGAGGGGCACAGGAGGCTCAGCTTGCCATCCTTCTGTCTGCTTTTAATGGATATAAATGGTTACCTTTAGCGCTGAAAAAGCTGAATAGGTACAAATATTACCACTACTGTAAGGGTGCACTGGGCCTCATTATCCTTGGGTAATCGAGGTTATGTGGAGCTCCTCTCCTGTATCTGTCACTGTCTCTCTGCGCAATGTGCTGAAGCAGAAAAACCTCCAGGATGGATTGCCTGGGAATCTGGAGAAGGGCTGGGACCCCGAAACC
>JAHREE010089209.1:0-11814 GCA_033628505.1 Tringa tobata | reverse complement strand
CAGCAGCTGAGCAGTCAGCAGCGTGGTATCAATCCACCTTATGTCTCATGAAGAATAATGGGCACTGAGGGATGGATGGCAAAGGTTGTCTTGTCAGTGCACTGTGGTCTATGGCAACACTGGTGCCTTAAGGGACAACTGTAAGTGCTGTGGGTACCAATTCTGGGTTGTTACAACAGGAACAATGCGGTAGGAATGGTACACTGTATTCACACTTTCCGTTAAACACAAGCTCATTATACACTTTGGTAGAAAGTCTGTTGCAATCATTATAGATTGCCAAACAGAACATCTTACTCAAGCCATCTCACTCTTCTCTCAGCACCCCACCGAGGCAAAACCATCAGAAAATGCATGCAGAGCGACATGCAAAACCTCAGAAAAGGAAATCAACTGTTTAAAAGCTCACAGAGAAACAGACAATATTAATCATGCATTCTGGTCACTGAGTTGTGTTAAGCAGAATTGTACAAGGCATATATGCACACAAGCTGCGTCCAGAAAAGGGAATATGCAGGTGGTTGTATTCAATTGTGAATCTTGATTTTGCTCTTTAATGACCATGGTAGTATTTATAACTACATCAGGTTGGTTGGCTCTGAAAGTCTTGTGTAGTGCATAGTAGTTACTGCTGTTTGAGACGCTCAATCACACAACCACAGGATCTACTACATTTCCTATTTATTATATCTCTATATATCTGTGCTTTCTAATTTACAATAGATAGTTACAGTACATTTCTCACTACACACTCAGTTAATTTTACTTTTACAAAGATGTGCTGCCACTTATAATTTGTTTTGCATTTCTTCAGTTATGGAGAAAAGAGAGAAGTCACATTTACGATGTATCACATTTACAAGCTCCATGATAACCATTACTGCAGGTATCCAAGACAATAAGGAAAAAACAACCCGCAATAGCAGAAAGAGCAACCTGCCAATGCAAAGGTATGACCCAGGGTAGCGTAAACTATTACTGGCTTTATCTGCATACACACAGAAAGGTGTAATTTGTACACAGTGGCAGGTACGTTCTGTTGACGTAAACCTGAAGTTTAATACAAAAATACCCAGATATCTTTTCTAAAAATAAGGCTTTATTTAACAAGGTGTAAGCGTATTAGCAAACAGGCCTATACGTAAACCATTGGAAAAATGTAATGTGTAATTCAAGCAAGAAAATATTTGATTTGTAATGAGGTATATTTTGCTCAGAAGTAGGAACATGATTACACTTCGAGAGGATAATATCACCTTCTCTCTGAGTTTAAAGTGACAAACTTATACACAGTCAAAAGGAAAATGTTACCATACACTTTAATAAGATTTTGATTTACTGTTTTTAACATAAGGCACATATAAGAGGTGGTCTAATTTTACTGGCAGAATTACAATTCCAGTAAGAGGTACCTGATTATTCAAAAGGTGAGTGCTTTAGCAAAGCCTTTCACTTGGGTTCCAGAAGTTTCGCTGTAACTCTGTAATCTAAAAGTTGTGGTATGTAAACGTGTACCCAAAGTGGGTAGTACAAAGTGTTAGCAGTATGCAGCAGGTATTTGTTCAAACAGATAAGCTTTCTTCTGCCCATAGACGAGTGGTGATAGCTAAAACATGGCCCTCGGTTTGGTGTTCTCCACAAACATCACAGTCAGAAGCATCGCTGCCACAACTCCCTCAGCTCTACTTGGAAGTGACACAAGCTCATGTCTATGAACTTGGAGGGAAAAATTTCTCTCATTTAAAGAGCTCCAAAATGTATTCCACCTATACCATAGAGACCCTCTTCTATTTGCATGGGCAACCGAGCACCTGAAAATAACATGTCAAGTATCTAGATAAATCTGAGGTTCTTTAACACAAATATGAGGCAAAGACATTACCACAACAGGGAACAATGAGACCGAAGTATCCACTGTGTTTTACTGTGCAAATATCCTGTGTTCATAAAAACAAACAACTGCGAAGCAACAGGAAGGGTGCTAAGAGCAAAGAACAGTTTACAGGAGGTAAGGCTTGAAACCAGTGCAGCTATTTCTGAAGAGTCACTGTGTCTGGACAACATCCATTACAATGGATTCCTGATGTCAGCCAAGGTTGACAGAGATCAGCAATAAAGATAAGGAATTTTGACTATTCATCACATGGTATTTTTATTCCCTGAGCTGTGATGTTTGATTCCTCCAGGCTACCATGAGTTATGAGGACCGATAGTAAACTCCTGTTTCCTTAATTTGATAAAAAGAGTGAAGATTAACTAAGATGTAACCTTCTTTTGTCTGTTGAGAAAAAAAATCAATATTCATATTAACGTAAAGGATAATATCCCAAGGTGAATTTTTTCAAGTGTCCCAAATTCACTTTCTATTACATTTTTAATAATCCAGTTAAGTCAGTGGAGTTAATTGAGCTAGATCCTCTAACACATGACAAGCTGGCTGACTGCAAATGGATGATGACATTGTTATAGCTTGTCTATAAAGTCTTGAAATAAACTTCCTCTACAAGACATCAGTGTCCTTTAAAACACATACAGAGTAAACAGCTCCTCTGCTCCCCCTTTAGCAGATGCTGTACACCTCACTGGTAACACTGCATCAGACTATCAGCTTGCTGATGCATATGCCAGAGTTAGTTTTTTAAATGAAGAAATATATATATATATAAAAAATTCCAATCACTATTATATGAAGTCTGTTTAAATGCCAATTGCATATTTCATCATTAATGTTGCAACTTTTTTGTTTGCATGCTATATTTGTATTGACTACCATATAAAATCAAAATTATTTGTATCTGGGAAGTACCTGCGTATGGACAACCTTGCTGAAGGCCACCAGGTAACATTCTGAACTTCATTAGAAACAAATGGCTCTATTCCCAAGAGCCTAGCAATTCCTTAAATACACTTTTTGAAGGCCACGCCTAGACGTTCAAGACCTAGCATCTATGTTTTCTGCTTCTGGCACCAACCCCTACCTATTGGTTTCTTGTGCAGAAGGAAGCTCTGGTGGAATCTGGCCAGGCCAGGCCAGTTCCCAAGGGAACTGACATTACACTTGGGGTGTATGGAGGGACCCCTGCAGAGCTGCAAGGTAAGTACCTCCTTGGACACACGGTGACACCTGCCCTTCCTGCTGGCTGGCCCCGGCAGTCTCTCTGCTCAGCTTGCAGCATCCCAACTGCTCTGGAGGTGCTTGTAAAGGTCCTGTTAATTGCTCTCCAAAAGTATCTGCTTCTTGTCACTGGCTGAACGGGACAAGTGACTGACTCACTCTGCCAGCCCAGGTGTGTATTACTGCTCACAACAAAACCTGGTCAAAATCCTGGAGCTAGCAATCTGGGCTACAACCAAGCAAGAAATACAATAAGGAATATCTGGCGGTCCATACCAAGTGTGTATTATGGCTTGGGGAGCCGTGCACACAGCATGCTACCTTGATGGTCTCAGCTACACATGCACGTGACATGCTTCTGCAAGAGGTCTTGCCCACTACGGCTTTTATGGCTGAAAATAAGCTGCAATATGGAAGGATACTTTTCCATCTGCTCTGAGATTTGAATTTCTTTTTACTGTTGGTATAAAAACATGCGCAGGTACAACTGGGAAAGGCATGAACAGTGTTTGTAAGTGTGCTTCTCTCATGGTACTCAGAGCGTAAAAACGAGGCAAGACAAATTTTTGGTTTTCTTTCCTTGGAAATGTAATTTTATGTATGTTTTGATGTATGAGAGAAGTAAATGCTTCTCACTCAGCTTAAGTTTTACTAATCAAAAAAAGGTATTCAGCATACTGGTAAAATACATGGGAATCCTGTGTACACAGGGCACTACTTTTACTGTAGCATAAGGCTAAAAAAAAAAAAAAAGCATTTTTTTTTTTCCAAGCATATCTATCATCTTTACTCTTGATGCTCGCTAGCCAGAAACGAAGCCTAATACAATGTTCCACATCCCAGGAGCATCTGAGGCTAGCCACCACATGCATCATCATTGAAGTTGATTGTTTACAGTGATCGGGATATTTAGGTACTGATGAAGTCAGTGTTGTAAGATTCTAAGCCTTTTATTATTTTCCTTGATCCTTTATTCTTGTTCTTCTCATTCTGAGCTCATCACATTTTTCAAGCTTCTGTCAGGGGTTTGCGCTTATCAGTGTTAGTAAGTCTTTATTCTTCTGATAGCTTTAGGATGCACACATCTTCAGCTTTGCTCTCATGTTCTTCATTCCAGTCTGACTTGCTCTGACTCCAGAGCAGACCAAACTAACAAAAGATAATAAAGAACTACCTACAGATAAACTGCAAATTACATATTACCCACAAAATATTATTCATTGATAAATTCTTTTTTGCTTTTATTCTGTTCTCCTCTTCCTTTTCATCTCTGACAGTCTGACTCTACCGTAGAGCCCAGCTACACCGAGCCTGGATCCCTTGAAGCTAACTGTGCAGCAAAAGACAGTTCGGTGGAATGAGAGTCCTGTACTGTCTGAATGCACTGCAATGCACAAATTACCATTTGGGTCATAGTGAAAAGCTGATTACTTTGGAACTGATTTGTGAAAATAGATTACTTCACTGTAAGAAGGATTCAGCAGTGATATTTCAGTTTTCACTGCTTCTTAAAGAACCATATTTGCCTTCAATTTATCCACCCTTGTGTTGTCTTAGGATCAGAGCTGAGAGCACTCAGACTTTGAGATCAAATTTTGTTACTTAAATAAGATGGTCTCTCAACATGGAACAGGATCTAAATAGTTAAATTAGAGTGCTGGCATAGGTTTTCTTCCTTATTAAAGTATTTTGGGGATAAATAACTGCTACAGTACTCTAGATATATGTCAGCTTTAGGTATCTGTCAGTAATTAACTTTATCATTTATTAGAATAAAATGCACCGATTAGGAGTTTTTAATCAAGTAAAATCCACACATCTACTATGGGTTAATATTTAGAGATAGTCTGGAAAAACATAAGTACAGTTTTAAAAGTTAATAATTAGGAAGCTAGATAGATAATCCTTGCTTATTTAATAATCATTAGCAAGTGTATAAATATTTCAAGATACAACTCATAGGAACATTTTTTGGAATTCCTACCTTGAAGTCCACGTTCTCCTGGTGGCCCTGGCAAACCATCCTTTCCTGGTGGCCCTGGTAACCCATCTTTTCCTGGGGGCCCTGGTTTTCCATGTGCTTGGGATGCAAGCATTGCAGCAGGCAGCTTCAGCTGGGATACAAACTGAGCCATCCTTTCTTCATTACCAAAGGGCACAAGAAAAAAGTGGGTAAGAAATCTCCTAGCAAAGTGCAAGAAAATAAGTAAATCCCAAAGCCCCAGCTAAAGTAAGTTTCTGGAAGTAAGGTGTTTAATTCTTCTAAATGTCAAGGCATTTAATGCTCCTATAAGTATTGGTCTTCAGTTCCTACTCAGACTCATGTCTAACCATTTACCCTTTGAAGTAATCTGAATGAATTTGACTCTCTTTTCACTAAAGTATTTCATTATTTCAAATGACTCCTGACTCCTGTTCATGGAAGTACTTAAAATACAGGAGTGCAGAATAATTAATATTTAACACCCCTATGAAGGGCTTTCTAAATATGTTTGTAGCATACATCAAGTTGCAAAGCAGAGCTTAAATGCTGCAAACCGTTCTTTAAATGTGCTGAAACCTTGAAAACAGCTGTGAAAAAACCTGTAAGTCCTCAGTAAACTTTATTAATTGCAGAATTTCAGCATGAATTGTTGATGCTGGTGGAATAAAGTGCACTTGGTAACATTTCAGTGTTCCTTAGAGGTAGACAAAACAGGTACTAATCTTGAATCTTGTCTCCTTTATATTGGATTAAAAAAACCTTAACTAAGCATTCCACATCTTAGCTGGTATTTACTGTGGTAGAGTTTTAAGATTTAAAAAAAAAAAAAAAACATTAATGAGAAGAGTGGGCATCAAACAAAAAATAAGCAAGGTGATAGAAAATAAGCAAAGTGAAAGAAAGCCAAAAATAGAAGATTCGCAGGAACACTAGTAAGGTATAGAAAACGGAATAGTTATAAAGACAAAACCCAATATTCCCTGTAAGCAGGACACCTTTCATATGCTTTATGTTCGTGAATAGACTAAACACTTGTTACCATTCCATCTGAATAGGAAAAGGAGGTAACTTCAGCCAACAAACTGCTCCTGAAATACATAGTAGGTTGGAGTCCTAAGGGGTAGCAGTCTGGGGAAATGTGAAAATATACAAAATCATAGCCTTATTATAAAATGAAAAAATGCCTGAATAGTTTAAAGTCTCAAACTTTATATGGTTTCTTTTATCCCTAAAAGTTAAAGTTTTTGTATCCACAAATATTAACAACAAAATAGCTTTGCATATGGGAGACATAAAAGAAGCTATTTTTAAAAGATGTTCTAGCAGAAGCTTAAGACACCTACCTGAGTCACAGCTTTTCAGCCCTGACTAAGAAAATGCCGGGAAGAAAAATATTTCATTTTCAGAGTAAGGACACACCTAAGAAAGCTCACACAGTACAAAGGCCTTGGCTGAACCTGGTACTGGCCTAAACCTGTGCCAGAAGTCAGTGGTCTGCAGAAGAGCTTTGGAGCTCAGTGAGGTTGTTTGCTGAAAGTGCACAGCAGCTCACACCTGCACAACTGAAAGCTGTCAAGCCTTTCTCTCATTTAGATAGTCATCTGCTAAGCAGCCAAAATAATTAGATATTTCTATTGTCTCTGCTTTAATAAATCTTCAGTGTCTTACTGCTTATACTGTAGGTACTTATTTATATGATACATTATTGCAGATATACATGTATCTACATGCGTACATAGATATGTTTGCTATTATGATTTGGAGCAAATTACCTTTTAATGCTAATCTTTTAAGTAAGGAAATACTCTATTCAACAGATATTTATAACTATTTGAACATAATAATGTTAAGTAGACTTAAACAACAGCAAAGCATAGTTACTAAACAACTACTAAGTCCAATGTAAGTTAGATGACACGTAAAGAAATGTAAATGAAGGCTATAGGGATCTAAAACATTTAGAATAGAATTTAAGATTTACATTTAGTTGAATAATACTTCAATTTCTTACCTTCAAAAACCTTAAGAACCTCTTGCTTGATATATTTTTTTATTTCTTCAAGTGAAACTGGATCAGCCTGATGAGGAAACAGAAAGGTGTTAGGAAGAAACCACACAGGTTTATTGCCATAAGTGGCAATAAGGCCACTTAGTGCAAATACATTGTAATATTGTAAAGACCACTAATAGCAAACCAAGGTATGTAGTACTGAAAGGAAACATTCAATTTGTCTTTTAAAGTGCAGTTTCTCTTTCATTGATTTCTCTTTCTCATTTGCGAACATTTACACTTTAGCTCCTAAGTTTATGAAAAACTTAGAAATCAACAGTATGGAGTTGCCATATAGATTTTGCACAAGAAAAATAAATAATTAATTTTATCCATAGCACGTGTTTAAAACACAAGAAAAAGTAACTACTTGATCACTTGGGTATATTTTTTCCACCTCTGCCAACCAAACACTGAGATTAACAGTTATCTTAGTTTTTCTGATACTGTGGTATTGCTCAGGTGAATTTCCACTGCTCAGCACATGCTACCGTCCCATCTTCTGACTTCACAAGCAACCAAGAAAAACTTGTACTTTCTCACCAGAAATCCTGGGGGTCCTGGTGAACCTGGGGGTCCCTGATGACCTGGTGATCCTGGATAGCCTCTGTCTCCTGGTGGCCCAACAGGACCCACATCCCCCTTTTCTCCTGATGGGCCAGGTTTGCCTCGTTCGCCTTGTGGACCTTTGTCCCCTGGAATACCCTGATCTCCCTGTGGAAAATAAAATCAGAAAGGAAACCATTGCACACAGTGGAACCAGCTAGGAAAAGTCACCCAAAAACGCTAAAAAGAAACTTCTTCCCTGTTCAAAAATAGATTTTATGAGTAATGCTGAGAAGCTAATTTTACAGGATAACCCTTGTTTCTGAAAACAGCAAGTAAGGTTTTGTTCTCTTACTTTTTTAATGTTGAAGGCAATGACAAAAAAATAGCTTGACTCTGTAACCTACTTTTCAAGGACAGAACTTGGGTGCAGAAAGATTATAGCCCTTATACAAGGATCTAGAAGTGTTAAATATGTCATAGGTAGAATTTAGGTGCTCAAATTCCTCCAGGCACAAGGCATCAGGCTTTTTTTTCCTGTAGCTTTCCCTAGAAGCTTAATATTGTATTTCTGCATGTACACAAAATTTTGGTTAATCAAAGAAACAAGTACTCAAATCTGTTTATAATGAATGAACTCCTTGCAAACAACATAATTTAAAGGTCAGTGCTCTGGCCAGCAACAGCTTCCATCATGGGCTCAGATGGCATTTAAATTTGTTTTATTTGTGAGCATTTAAATCTTTTAGAATGACTTAATGTATTAGCTATTATTTCACTGAACGACAGCAGTGGAGCTGCTGAGTATTCAGGTCTGAAACATCATTGACTGATAAAGCAATAAAAGTGTTAGTTATATTCTTAAGTCATATTTACATGGCAAGTAAAGATTGAAAAAAGAAAGGAAGGTAAGAATGCATATAGGAGGCTGTATAACATGTTTATCACCTGGCTCTCCTCCCATCTGTATTGTTTCCAGTGAGTTAGAGCTTTTTACTCACTACAATTAAGCTTCACTACAAAGACCACTGTAACTTGTGATATTTTATTGCAATAGCTTAAATCATCATGCATTCCCAATTGGAACTTAAATTGTCCTCAGTAGCAGTATAGAGGCTCTGAACTCTGAAAGTATATTGTAAGAAAAAAAACCCCTAAGTGTCAAAATATGAGACCTCATCATCTCACACCTATAATTTTAACCTCTGTGGTGGGCTGACCTTGGCTGCCTGTCAGGCACCCACACAGCTGCTCTCTCACTCCCCCTCCTCAACAAGACAGAGGCAGAAAACGAGGTGAAAAGCTTGTGAGTCAAGATAAGGACAAGGGAGATCACTCACTCACTGCCATCAGGGGAAAATGGACTGAACTCGGGGAAGATTAATTTAATTTATTGTGAATTAACAGACCAGCATAGTGAGACCTTCCCCTCAACCCACTCCTTTTCTTCCCAGGATCAACTTTAGTCCTCCCTCTTCTACCTCTTGTCCCCAGGCAGTGCAGGGGGGTGAGGAATGGGGGTTGCAGTCTGTCCTTAACACTGTCTCTGCTGCTTCTTCCTTCTCACATTCTTCTTCTGCTCCAGTGTGGGCTCTTTGCCATGAAATACAGTCTTTCATGAACTGCTCCAGCGTGGGTTCTTCCCATGGGCTGCAGTTCTTCAGGAATGGGCTGCTCCAATCTGGGTCCCCCATGGGACACAGTTCCTGAAAATCTGCCTCTGCGTGGGCTCCTCTCCTTGGGCTGCAGCTCCTGCCAGGAGCCTTCTCCAGGGTGGGATCTATGGGCTGCAGTTTCTTTCAGGGCACATCCACCTGCTCCAACATGGAGCCCTCCATGAGCTGCAGGATGGATATTTGCTCCACCATTAACCTTCATGGGCTGCATGGCACAGCCTGCTTCACCATGATCCTCTCCACGGGCTGTGGGGAAATCTCTGCTCTGCCCCCGGAGCACATCCTCCCCCTCCTTCTTCACCAACCTTGCTGTCTGTCACTTCTGTCACATTTTCTCACTCCTCTCCCCCAGCTGTTGTGCAGCAGTTTTTACCCTTTCTGTCCCACAAGCAGTACCAATGTCACCCATGGGCTCATCTTTGGCCAGCAGCAGCTCCATCTGGAGCTGGCTGGAATTGGCTCTGTGCAACATGGGGCAGCTCCTGGTATCCTCTCACAGAGGCCACCTCTGCAGCCTCCCTGTTATCAACGTCATGTAAACCCAATACAACCCATCAAACTGCTAACACAATCACATAATCAGGGAAGTCAGTGTCACATGGAAATAACCTGTGATTACATTTATTGTGTTTCTCTTGAAAGACCTATCCTCCCAACACTGCAGATGCCCGATTTCTCACTTTAGTTCCTGGGCAAAACTCTAAATATGCAGCATATGAATGGTTTCCAACAAATACACAGCTAGTTTAGCTATTCAGTAGAAAAAAATAAGATATGCTGAGATACCCAAAAGACACCTGTAACTCTTTACAAGTGTCTTTTGGGTATCTCAGCATATCTTATTTTTTTGAGAGTCAAAGACTCTCTCTCTTTTATTTTTGAGAGTCAAAGACTCTCAAACTTTCAACAGTCGATGTGAGCAAAAAAGGGACTGTATGTGCATTGGGGGAACTGAAAGAGTAATGTTCTGATAGAAGAGGCGTACCTTTTGAGGTTTCTATAAATCTTAAGATTTACAGGAAAAACTGTTCTGTCCTGAATACAGCTATTGTATTGTGTATTATAACACCTCGAGAAATTCAGGGCAGAGGAAGGATTCTGACTGAGAAGCAGAACTTTTGTAGCCTGTAGGGAAGAGGCTCTTTGCAACCTCTATCTCCAACTTCACTCGTAGCAACCTGAAACATTATAAAAGTGAAGAACAACTGTTCTATCATATGTTATTGCAAAACTGGAAGGAGGTATAGCCTTTAATATAATTTTTAGTTTACTTACTTTTTTGGACATTCAGGTCTAGTACAGGGAGCCACTGAACATACCATTTTGTCTGATGGTGTTTTCAAATGAGACCACACACACATGCATGTACCCACATATATAAAAAAGCTGTCTGAATATTACTGTACTTACAAGAAGCTTTCATTAAAAACACATTTAAGGCATAAATATACATACAGAATTTCTCAGGTTTATAACCCTGCAGAGTAAGTATATATAGAAATTAAGAAAAATGCAGATTTCTCTCAGACCATGGTACCATGGCAGTGTGAAGCTGATCCTGGAACTGCTTTTCTTCTAAACGATTCCCATTTTACAGGCTGCCAATGTGCAGGAGACAGATCACATACTGCAGCCACTTCTCAAACAAACATTTTTTAACTGCCTTCACTGTTTTCTTTGTGTTTGGAAGAAACACCTTGTAAAAATTCATAAAAATATGTCACATCTTCCTCCAGATTCCTCTTTAAACTCTCGTTCGCTATGAATTGTACAAAAACCAGAGTAGGGCATTTATGTTTTGTGATCTCTGCCTGCTGTGCTGATTTATTCAGTCCTCTGCCCCTCTAGTGTTCTCCTGTCTTGCATTTAATCTTGTACTAAATTATGTGCAGAAAGAGAAATTGTTTTGCCTGGGTTTCTATACAGTCCAGTGGTTCTGGTCTGTGATCAAGGTACGCAAATAAAGCAATAAATGAGCCAGCCACTAGTACTTTGATGTGTTGTTGGAATGACTTGAAAAGAGTATTTCTGATTGATATAAACCACATGTTTTCAACTGGTTTGTCATTCATTTTATACACTAGTAACAGTAGTGTTTAGTTACTCAAAGAATGTGTAAGTTTATTTCGGCTCAGGTGACCTCTTCCTTCTTAAAAATGCATTCTACAAGGATGTATTTATATTAGACACAACAATCTCAAGACATTTCCCCCGCCCCCCCTCCAATTTTGATGCTTCTCTTTTCTATATGTGCAACAGCTGGTCTCAAACTGAAGGAGTATGCTGTATAGCAATAATAATAATGGCTGCAAGAAAAGCTTGACTTTGTGTTCTCAGTAATCATTGCAATCTCTCTCACAGACGCAGGGCTGTAATACCTGATCCAGACAAAACAACCCACAAAACCAACTTCAGCTTCCCCACTGATCTCTTATCCTAGATG